>ML097468.1:5069-26655 GCA_003697995.1 Taxidea taxus jeffersonii
AAGACCAAATGGCAGGGAATAATGAAGCAGACCAAAAGAGAGACAATCAACTACTGGACCACGAGGGGAGAATTCGAGAGATAAGTGATGCCATAAGACGAAACAACATTAGAATAATTGGGATTCCAGAAGAAGAAGAAAGAGAAAGAGGAGCAGAAGGTATACTGGAGAGGATTATTGTAGAGAATTTCCCTAATATAGCAAGGGGAACAAGCATCAAAATCCAGGAGGCGCAGAGAACACCTCTCAAAATCAGTAGGAACCGACCCACACCCCGCCATCTAATAGTAAAATTTACAAGTCTTAGCGACAAAGAGAAAATCCTGAAAGCAGCACGGGACAGGAAGTCTGTAACGTACAATGGTAAAAATATTAGATTGGCAGGAGACTTATCCACAGAGACCTGGCAGGCCAGAAAGAACTGGCATGATATATTCAGAGCACTAAACGAGAAAAACATGCAGCCAAGAATACTTTATCCAGCTAGGTTATCATTGAAAATAGAAGGAGAGATTAAAAGCTTCCAGGACAAACAAAAACTGAAAGAATTTGTAAACACCAAACCAGCTCTACAGGAAATATTGAAAGGGGTCCTCTAAGCAAAGAGAGACCCTAAAAGTATTACCAGAAAGGAACAGAGACATTATACAGTAACAATCACCATACAGGCAATACAATGGCACTAAACTCATATCTCTCAATAGTTACCCTGAATGTAAATGGGCTAAATGCCCCAATTAAAAGACACAGGGTTTCAGAATGGATAAAAAAACAAAACCCATCCATATGCTGCCTACAAGAAACTCATCTTAGACCTGAAGACACCTCCAGATTGAAAGTGAGGGGGTGGAAAACAATTTACCATGCTAATGGACATCAGAAGAAAGCTGGGGTGGCAATCCTTATATCAGATCAATTAGATTTTAAGCCAAAGACTATAATAAGAGATGAGGAAGGACACTTCATCATACTCAAAGGGTCTGTCCAACAAGAAGATCTAACAATTTTAAATATCTATGCCCCTAACATGGGAGCAGCCAACTATATAAACCAATTAATAACAAAATCAAAGAAACACATTGACAAGAATACAATAATAGTTGGAGACTTTAATACACCCCTCACTGAAATGGACAGATCATCCAAGCAAAAGATCAACAAGGAAATAAAGGTCTTAAATGACACACTGGACCAGATGGACATCACAGATATATTCAGAACATTCTACCCCAAAGCAACAGAATACACGTTCTTCTCTAGTGCCCATGGAACATTCTCCAGAATAGATCACATCCTGGGTCATAAATCAGGTCTCAACCGGTATCAAAAGATTGGGATCATTCCCTGCATATTTTCAGACCACAATGCTCTGAAGCTAGAACTCAATCACAAGAGGAAATGTGGAAAGAGCACAAATACATGGAGACTCAACAGCATCCTTCTAAAAAATGAATGGGTCAACCAGGAAATTAAAGAAGAATTGAAAAAAACCATGGAAACAAAAGATAATGAAAACACAACGGTCCAAAATCTGTGGGACACAGCAAAGGCAGTCCTGAGAGGAAAATATATAGTGATACAAGCCTATCTCAAGAAACAGGAAAGGTCTCAAATACACAACCTAACCCTACACCTTAAGGAACTCGAGAGAGAACAACAAAGAAAGCCTAAACCCAGCAGGAGAAGAGAAATAATAAAGATCAAAGCAGAAATCAATGAAATAGAAACCAAAAAAACAATAGAACAAATCAATGAAACTAGGAGCTGGTTCTTTGAAAGAATTAATAAGATTGATAAACCCCTGGCCAGACTTATCCAAAAGAAGAGAGAAAGGACCCAAATAAATAAAATCATGAATGAAAGAGGAGAGATCACAACGAAGACCAAAGAAATACAAACAATCATAAGAACATATTATGAACAACTCTATGCCAACAAATTCGACAAACTGGAAGAAATGGATGCTTTCCTAGAGACATATAAACTGCCAAAACTGAACCCGGAAGAAATAGAAAACCTGAATAGGCCCATACTCAGTAAGGAGATTGAAACAGTCATCAAAAATCTCCAAACAAACAAAAGCCCAGGGCCAGATGGCTTCCCAGGGGAATTCTACCAAACATTTAAAGAAGAATTAATTCCTATTCTCCTGAAACTGTTCCAAAAAATAGAAATGGAAGGAAAACTTCCAAACTCATTTTATGAGGCCAGCATCACCTTGATCCCCAAACCAGACAAGGATCCCATCAAAAAAGAGAATTACAGACCAATATCCTTGATGAACAGAGATGCGAAAATTCTCACCAAAATACTAGCCAATAGGATCCAACAGTACATTAAAAGGATTATTCACCACGACCAAGTGGGATTTATTCCAGGGCAGCAGGGTTGGTTCAACATCCGCAAATCAATCAATGTGATACAGTACATTAACAAAAGAAAGAACAAGAACCATATGATACTCTCAATAGATGCTGAAAAAGCATTTGATAAAGTGCAACATCCCTTCCTAATCAAAACTCTTCAAAGTGTAGGGATAGAAGGCACATACCTCAATATTATCAAAGCCATCTATGAAAAACCCACGGCAAGTATCATTCTCAATGGAGAAAAACTGAGAGCTTTTCCGTTAAGGTCAGGAACACGGCAGGGATGTCCACTATCACCACTGCTATTCAACATAGTACTAGAAGTCCTAGCCTCAGCAATCAGACAACAAAAAGAAATTAAAGGCATCCAAATCGGCAAAGAAGAAGTCAAACTATCGCTCTTTGCAGATGATATGATACTATATGTGGAAAACCCAAAAGGCTCCACTCCAAAACTGCTAGAGCTTGTACAGGAATTCAGTAAAGTGTCAGGATATAAAATCAATGCACAGAAATCAGTTGCATTTCTTTACACCAACAACAAGACAGAAGAAAGAGAAATTAAGGAGTCAATCCCATTTGCAATTACACCCAAAACCATAAGATACCTAGGAATAAACCTAATCAAAGAGGCAAAGAATCTATACTCAGAGAACTATAAAGTACTCATGAAAGAAATTGAGGAAAACACAAAGAAATGGAAAACGTTCCATGCTCATGGATGGGAAGAATAAATATTGTGAAAATGTCTATGCTACCTAAAGCTATCTACACATTTAATGCAATGCCTATCAAAATCCCATCCAATTTTTTCAAAGAAATGGAACAAATAATCCTAAAATTTATATGGAACCAGAAAAGACCTCGAATAGCCAAAGGAATATTGAAAAAGAAAGCCAAATTTGGTGGCATCACAATTCCAGACTTCAAGCTCTATTACAAAGCTGTCATCATCAAGACAGTATGGTACTGGCACAAAAACAATCACATAGATCAGTGGAACAGAATAGAGAGCCCAGAAATAGACCCTCAATTCTATGGTCAACTAATCTTCAACAAAGCAGGAAAGAATATCCAATGGAAAAAAGACAGCCTCTTCAACAAATGGTGTTGGGAAAATTGGACAGCCATATGCAGAAAACTGAAATTGGACCATTTCCTTACACCACACACGAAAATAGACTCAAAATGGATGAAGGACCTCAACGTGAGAAAGGAATCCATCAAAATCCTTGAGGAGAACACAGGCAGCAACTTCTTCGACCTCAGCCGCAGCAACTTCTTCCTAGGAACAACGCCAAAGGCAAGGGAAGCAAGGGAAAAAATGAACTATTGGGACTTCATCAAGATCAAAAGCTTTTGCACAGCAAAGGAAACAGTCAACAAAACCAAAAGACAACTGACAGAGTGGGAAAAGATATTTGCAAACGACATATCAGATAAAGGGCTAGTATCCAAAATCTACAAAGAGCTTAGCAAACTCAACACCCAAAGAACAAATAATCCAATCAAGAAATGGGCAGAGGACATGAACAGACATTTCTGCAAAGAAGACATCCAGATGGCCAACAGACACATGAAAAAGTGCTCCACATCACTGGGCATCAGGGAAATACAAATCAAAACCACAATGAGATACCACCTCACACCAGTCAGAATGGCTAAAATGAACAAATCAGGAAATGACAGATGCTGGCGAGGATGTGGAGAAAGGGGAACCCTCCTACACTGTTGGTGGGAATGTAAGCTGGTGCAACCACTCTGGAAAACAGCATGGAGGTTCCTCAAAAAATTGAAAATAGAGCTACCTTATGACCCAGCAATTGCACTACTGGGTATTTATCCTAAAGATACAAACGTAGTGATCCAAAGGGGCACGTGTACCCGAATGTTTATAGCAGCAATGTCCACCATAGCCAAGTTATGGAAAGAACCTAGATGTCCATCAACAGATGAATGGATAAAGAAGATGTGGTATATATATACGATGGAATACTATGCAGCCATCAAAAGAAATGAAATCTTACCATTTGCGACGACATGGATGGAACTAGAGCGTATTATGCTTAGCGAAATAAGTCAACTGGAGAAAGACAACTATCACATGATCTCCCTGATATGAGGAAGTGGAGATGCAACAGGGGTGGGAGTTAAGGTGGTAGGAAAAGTAAAAATGAAAGAAGATGGGATCGGGAGGGAGAAAAACCAAAAGAGACACTTAATGTCATAAAACAAACTGAGGGGGGTGGGGGGAAGAGGGGTTGGGAGAGGGTGGTGGGGTTACATTATATGTTTCAATAAAGCTTAAATAACGTTAAAAAAAAATGTCACTAGTGGGGTGCCTAGGTGGCTCAGTGGATTAAAGTCTCTGCCATTGGCTCAGGTCATGATCCCAGGGTCCTGGGATTGAGCCCAGCATTGGGCTCTCTGTTCAGCGGGGAGCCTGCTTCCCCACGCCCCTCTCTGCCTGCCTCTCTGCCTACTTGTGATCTCTGTCTGTCAAATAAATAAATAAAAATCTTTTAAAAATAAATAAATAAATAAATAAACACAGATCTTTTTTCAGTACAGATGAGAGGGCAGGTGGGGCAAAGTAACAGATATTTAAGAAGGTAAATCAATAATTTCTTCTTAAATGATCAAACTAATTCAGCAAAATAGGATTGTTATCTGAAGACCTGAATAATTCAAGTGGGTGCTAGGATCTTTATTTTACCCATGTTTTCATTGGCACCCTAACACAAACCTAAGCAAACGGTATTGAAAATTACCTATAGGATTATTATTCAGCTTGGGCTGCCATAACAAAATATCAGAGACTGGGTGGCTTAAACAACAGAAATTAGTTTTATCATAGTTCTGGAAGCTAGAAATATAAAGCCATATTGCCAGCCTAGTTAGGTTCTGGTGGGAGCTTTCTTTCTAGATTGAGGATAGCTGTCCTGATCTCACATGAAAAACAGAGCAAAGAGAGATTTCTCTTTTCCCTTTATTATGAAGTCCTAATCCTATCAAATTAGGACTATTTTTATGACCTCCAAATTACCTCTTAATTACCTCTGATCTCCAAGGATGGTCACATCAAGGGTTAAAGCTTCAACATATGAATTTGAAAGAGATACAATTGAGTTCATAGTTATAGGTGTAACAGATTTCTGATACAGACATGAAATGTTGGTTTTGTACACTAGAGAAATTTGGCTCCCCAAGTTTCATACTGTGTACCAGCTGATTTTACTAATATTAATAAAAATTGACAGGCTATATCTCAGTATACTTAAAAAGCTAAATGGTCCTAAACATTATCAACCTACCAATTATTTTACAGCTTAGTGAATATTTTTCAGTCTGCAAAATAAAAAGAAATGCTAAACAATCTAAAAGCTTAAAAACATCTTATTCTATAATGTTGAAGACACACTCAGGTCATTCATGAGTTATTTCCCATACAAAGACAGAATCCATAAAGAAAAAAAATAAAGCCAATAAAGAATAAATCTAAGTTACAAAGCATTAAAATTCCTCCAACTGAAAAAATGGCATATGGGACTCACCCTCTCTTTTAAAATTACCCTTTAAAAAGCTTCAGAAATGCCCTAAAGGCTTCATTTACAAGTACCATATTGGATTCACTCTGTTTGTGTATTGCAACCTCCCTGACAGGCTAAGGTTTGTTTTACACTTCAGTCTGTTTTACATTTCAAAGTCCATAATCTGCAGCATCAAAATTCTCACAGACAGTAATGAAAGATTTGAACACTAAAAGGTGGACCAGTAGCACATTTTCCATCTGACATCTCCAAAAGTTTTCGTCTGAGTCCTGGATCCCCTAATGTCATAGTGAGTAGAGTCACAATTCTTAAACTTGAAAAAAAAAAAAAAAAGCTTATTTTATAATAATAATTCAAACTCAAAATATTAACATCATCTGTACATTAGCTAGAATTTTTCCCTAAGTTTCTCTTTTCTTGTAAAACTCTGTCAATATCCTCCAAGTTGAATTTTATATGGTCTGATGGATTTGATGAGGACCCTTCTCCTACATTAGACAACAGAGTAAACAAAGTACACCCTCCTCAGCTTACAACAGCCCATCTGCTTTCCACGCTATGAAATTCTAAGTAGGTATTCTTTGGTTTACACCAAGTTTTATTACCCTCCATTATCTGATAAGATCAAAAGACCTCAATGCCAAAGGTAAATATGCCCTGATCAGGATTACCACTTAAAGTTCCTAACCCTTCAAAATGATCATCAATTAGGAAGTAATCACTGCATATTTTTACAATGGAATCATTTGAAAAGTTCTAAATTGGATAAAGAACATCATCACAAATACACTGGAACAAAGGAAAGAAAAAAATGTATTTTGACTATTTCTGTCTTATTGAGCAATTGCCTTAATTGACTTTTAGATGTTTTCACCTTAATCTACATAACTATCCCTCAGTCTCAGCTTCTTGAAATGAAGCTATTCTGAAAAACCTTCTGATCTCAATATAAGCTATTTTAGCTTTAAAGTTTATGGGAATGGTCACCTTTCTTTTAAAACCGCCTGATTGTCAATGCTTCTGTCAGCAGTAATCCTCAGCCTAGACTTTAATGAAATGTTCCTCCCTTTCTCTAGGGCTTTGGATTGCTCTTTGGCTATAATTAACTCCAGACTGACCAGTGAAGCCAGTGAAGGAAGTAACTCACTCCCAGAAAAGGATTATTACAGACATTATTTTGTTCTAAGTACAGCTGCTCTGTCTAAAAAAATGCAAATTATTTATCTTGCTATGTTAATTTCAAATAACCAAGAAAGAAAGAAAGGAGCATAGAAAGATTGCTCCCTTTCACTGTAGCTACATAGGAAAGTAAGCCACAGGGGGAAAAATGAAAGCTCATAGTTTTTCAAGCTTGTCATAATCTTCTAAACTCTAGCTGAGAGGAACTGACATCAAACCTTCATTTGAAATCCTATTGTAATGTAGTAAATCCTGTTGAATCTCCTTTCAAAAAATATACCAAAATCTACCTACTTATCACCATCACCACTGTCACGACCCTGGTCCATTAGAACATTATTTCTCAGATTAATGCAGTAGCTTATCTCTGCTTTGGCCTTGCCCCACCTCCCCCCCCACCCTTCCACCAACAATCTCTTCTACATGAGGCAGCCAATGTGATCTCTTAAAAATGGAAGCCATGCCAGGGGCACCTGGGTGGTATAGTCAATTAAGCATCTGACTCTTGGTTTTGGCTCAGGTAGTGATCTCAAGGTTGTGAGATGAAGCCCTGTGTCGGACTCCACGTTCAGAGTGAAGTCTGCTTGAGACTGTCCCTCTGCCCCTCCCACTCATGCTTGCTGTCTCTCAAAAATAGATAAATAAAAAAATTTTTAAATTAAAAAAAAAAAAGTGTAAGCCATGCCAGATCATGCCTGTTATGGACTGAACTGCATCCCCTCTAAATTCATATGTTGAAGCCTTAATTCCCCACGTGATGGTATTTGGAGACAGGGCCTTCAGAAGGGAGATAATTACATGTAGGTGAGGTCATGAGAGCAGGGGTCTTCATGATGAAATAATGCCCTTATAAGAAGGAACACCAGAGAGCTTGTTCTCTCTCCTGCTGTGTGAAAACACAAGAAGATGGCCATCTGCAAGCAAGGAAAAGAGCTCTCACCAGAACTGGCCTATACAGGTACCCTGATCTCAGATTTCCAGCCTCCAGAATGGTGAGAAAATAAATCTGGGATGTTTAAACCACCCAGTCTATGGGATTTTGCTATGGCAGCCTGAACAGACTAAAGAAATGCCTCCAGTCAAAATAAAAGTGCATACCTTTCAATGGCTAACCAACAAGTTCCTTCATAACCTGGCCCTACTTTCTCGCAGACTTCATCTCCCGCCACCTGCAGTTTCACCCGCTTCACTCCACGCACACTGGTCTCCTTGCTATTTCTTCAAGAAGTCAGACACCCTTCTTCTCAGGATACCCTCACTCTTTCAGATTTTGAATCAAGTGTCGCCATTTCAGCAAGGCATTCTCCGACCATTCAGCCTATTTAAAGCAACCCACTAACATTTCTGATGCTTTCTTCTCTGCCTTATTTTCTCTATAGCAGTTATCACTTTTTAATACTATATATTTTTGTGTTATTTGCCTCTCTCCTTTAAAGCCCAGTGAAGATAGGATTGTTGTCTCTTGTTAACTGCCGATTCTCCAGTACCTAATAGAACAGTGCCCAGTATATAGTAGATAGTAAACAATGTTGTCAAATTCATGAATAGATGTTGTTTTCATCTCAATGAACAGTAAGAGGGAAAAGAGCTGATAGACAATTAGATAGTTATTTCATTTTTAGATTGCAAAATCACTCCAGGTGCAAAGTATAGCTTCTGAATAGCCTCCTTCCCTCTAGGAGTGCCATGATAACAAACCAAAAGTTCAATACTTCTTCTAGATATTAACTCACTCATTTTTCACCAAAAACTTCCTTTACATGAATCCTTAATGAGAAAGTGACTGTAACTATAGCTAACTCATCTTTCACCCCTTCCACTTGCAGTTCCAAAAAAAAAAAAAAAAGAAAGAAAGAAAAAAGAATTTCCTTAGAAGGTTGTAAGGTATATTACCATTATTTCTTTGTTTATGTTACTGAAAAAAAAGTATATTTTATTTGATTCACAAAGCAGCCAAAGCTTGGCCTTCTCTCCAATGTGGTGAAGATGGTTAAAAAAGGAAGAAATTGGGGATGCCTGAATGGCTCAGTGGGTTAAGCCACTGCTTTCAGCTCAGGTCATGATCCAGGGTCCTGGGATCAAGTCCCGCATTGGGCTCCTTGCTCAGAGGGGAGCCTGCTTCTCCCTCTGCCTGCCACTCTGCCTGCTTGTGCGCACTCTCTCTCTCTCTGACAAATAAATAAATAAAATAAAATTTTTTTTTAAAAAGGAAGAAATTGGCAATTGCTCATTCACTCAACAAGAATTTATTAAGTGTCTACCTTGGGTCAGGCATTGTTCTAGGAAAAAGAATGGAGTAGCGAACAGACAAAAATGCTCTCACAGAGCTTACCTTTGGGGTGGGGATAGCAGGTACTTGGAGGCAGATAACAAATAAAAGATAAATCTATGCTAAGGGAGACAATAAAAAGTGCTATGGAGAAAAGTAAATCAGGGAAATGAGATAAGAAATAATCAGTAAGGGGCGCCAGGGTGGCTCAGTGGGTTAAAGCCTCTGCCTTTGGCCCAGGTCATGATCCCAGAGTCCTGGGATCGAGCCCTGCATCGGGCTCCCTGCTCCATGGAGAGCCTGCTTCCTCCTCTCTCTCTGCCTGCCTCTCTGCCTACTTGTGATCTCTGTCAAATTAAAAAAAAAAAAAAAAAAAAACGAAGGAAGGGACTGCAGCTGAAACACAGAGAATGAGTAGGAGAGAAGTAGAAGATAGGCCAGAGCAACAGCATGTGGCCAGATCCTCGGGGGTCTCAGAGGACAATGGAAGAGCTGTGGATTCTATTCTACTACCAATAAGAAGCCACTGGAATGTTTGAGCAGGAGAGCAACATCATCAGACAAGCCCAACATCCTTCATAACAGAGTAAATTCAAATATCTCATGTTCTCACACCCCTTGAACTTCAAAATTCATTTTGGTTGGATTCTTGACCCAGGCAAGAAAGCATGGAGGCTGGAACGAGAGTACTTAACTGTGGAAATAGTGAGAAGCGGTCAGATTCTGTTCATATGTAGAATATGACACCAGAAGGATGTGTTGATGGTTTGGTCATTTAATAAGAGAAAAAGATTACAGTTCCAATCTTTACTGGAACAACTTTTGAAGGAATAAAGCTGCCCTTCCCTAAAATGGGAAAGGATATGGAGATAGTGGTGTAAGATCTGGAGCTCCAATTTGAACATATGAAGTTGAGATATTCATGAGGCATCCAAATGTAGATGTCAGATAGTCAGCAGAATGAAGAAGTTTGGAGTGGAGAAGAGAACCAGGCTAGATCTGTACATTTGGAAATCACCAGCGTCAACACATGGTATTTAAAGCCATGAGGCTAGATGAGGTCACCAGCAATGGAAAGAGCAAAAAGAAAAGGTCCGACACCTGAGCCCCAAGATACTCCAATACGAATTAGCTGGAGAGGGGAAGAGGGGGGAAAACAGACTTGGAAAGAATGTCCAGTGAGTTTGGTGGGGGAAAAAAACAAAAAACAGGAGATGTGTTTTCCAGGGAGACAAGAGAAAAATGTGTTTCAAGGGATTGGAGAGAACAACCATCAGAGGCTGCTGACAGCTCAAGAGGAGGACTGAGAATTGGCCATTGGATTTAGCAATGTGGTGGCATAATTGAATCTGACGAGAACAGGTTTAGTACAGTGTTGGGGAAAAAGGCTGATGTAGAGGGCATTCAAGAGACAAAGGAAAGAGGGAAATTGGAGTCAGTAGAGATAGACAACACTTTCAAACAGTTCAGCTATAAAAGGAAAGAGAGAATGGTGTAGTGGTTGGAGTGAGTGTGCATGTGTGTGGTTAATTTGAGAGAAACAGCACCATATCTTTAATGTTGGTGGAGAAAGAGCCAACAGAGAAAACTGAAGATTCAGGAGTGAGAAGGGAAAACTGCTGAAGTGATATCCTTGAGCAGGTGAGAGAGGATGGGATCGAGTACAAAAAGGAGGAGGTTCCAAAGCTGGAGCGACACAGCTTGACTTGTAATAGCAAAGAATACAGAATTTATGGCACAAGGCTTAGGCAATGACTATATAAAAAAAAAACACTGGAAAGAGTTCTTTCCTAACTTAATGGCCAGGTTGTAAGGGCCAACTACCTCTGTTGGAAAATGTGCAACAATGCCTTGGAAGTCTCTTTATAAATATGTCCTGATTAAATTAAGCACTTTCTAAAATTGCATTTATTCTCGGGATAAGCAATCTTTCACAAACCCTGATTAAATTCAGTGAAAATATACCTAGGAGTAAATCCAAAGCTGTGGAAGTTTGAAATTCTTAAAACTGGAATAGGAGGAAGGAAGATAGTATGCAAATTGAACATGGAACAATACTGG
This sequence comes from Taxidea taxus jeffersonii, assembly GCA_003697995.1. Taxonomy (NCBI): domain Eukaryota; kingdom Metazoa; phylum Chordata; class Mammalia; order Carnivora; family Mustelidae; genus Taxidea; species Taxidea taxus. Next base: position 16,499 of record ML097468.1, read on the forward strand.
GTAACTGACAAAACATCTCTTCAACCAGATTTTAATCTCCTAGTGGTAGAGGCGATTTATTATAATTCCTAAGTACTATGTACATACTAACTACTCAATAAGTGCTTGCTGAATTAATTAGTTAATCAGTTCTATGGTCAGTTTTTGTTGTGTTAAATTCTCCACTCACTCGTGGTTTGCTAGTTTATAGCAGTAATAATCTCATGCATCATTCCCACTAAAATGCATTGTTTCATTGATTTCTTTCTTCTTTACTGTCCTCTTTGTTTCTCTCTTTTTTTTGGCATTAGTGATTAAATATAATAAACATTGAGTATCATATATATGTTTTTGTTTGCTAGTATAGTCTTGGAAGTGTATAACATGTAATAACTGCAAAATAGCTTAACAAGAACAGTTAAGTGGTCATATTATGGAATAATTAATGAAGGGGAAAATGCCTTGTTAAATTGTGTTAAAATAACTGTAATATACTGAAGTAACTGTGTCCATTTTAATAGGATTCCGTGTTGTTTTACTATAAATGGTGGTTGTTTTACTTTAAATGGTAGTCTCCATACTATAAATGGAGGTTAGGAATATATAAAAAATATTATCCTTTGAGAGAAACAATAACTGGTCTTTTGGTTTATGAGAAAATCACCATATGAGGGTTTTTTAGAAATGAATTGCCTTTATAAAATAGGGAGAGACTATGTTTATTTGCTTCCAAAGAGGGGAGAAAGGATAGTCACTTAAGGAAACTCATTTCTCTAGACTACCTAGTAACCCAGAAGACAAAGTACTGCCTCAGCTGCTCCCTTAACAATGTAGTAGAATGTTAATCCACAGGGAGAGCCTTACATTAGTTTCCACTAAAAAACCATAGAATTAAACAGATCCAGTATAACTCCAAATATTTTTAGGAATTCTGGTTGAAAAAAGCATCTTGAGAGTAAATCGACGTTATACATAATTAGACCAGCCTATATAAAGAAACTCTAGAGATTTTATTTTCAAAAACAGTATTACTTGAGTCAATAAATATATACATAATACTCCATGTTTACCTAAACAAAAGCAAGGTTAAAAAAAAGTCATACTTTTTTTTAAAAAATGAAGTCTCAAATAATAACTGAGGTATAAGATGTAATACTAAGATGGAAATAGGATTATATAATTATCATTTCAAATTAGAAACAACAAATATATCCACTACTTACAGAAAAAAGATACGGGGCACATGGGTGGCTCAACTGGTTAAATGTCCAACTTCTGTTGTTTATTTTTTTTGTTTTGTTTTAAGATTTTATTTATTTCTTTGACAGAGAGAAAGAGACACAGGGAATACAAGCAGGGAGAGTTGGAGAGGGAGAAGCAGACTCCCCAGAGCAGGGAGCCTGATGCAGGGTGGTTGCCAGGACCCTGGGATCATGACCTGAGCCAAAGGCAAATGCTTAACCCACTGAGCCACCTTAAGCGTCCAGCTCTTGATTTTGGCTGAGGTCATGATCTCAGGGTGGGGGGAACTGAGCCCCTCCTTGGGCTCTGCACTCAGCGTGGAATCTGCTTGTCCCTCTCCCTCTGCTCTTCCCACCTGCCCCAGGCTCGATCTCTCTCTCTCTCTCACAAATAAATAAATAAAATCTTTAAAATAATAAAGAATAAAGAAAAAGATACATAACCACAGAGAGGGAAATACTTAGCAGTCAAAACAAATATTTTATGAAGGAAAAATCTCCAAAGCCTTACTACTTGCAGATAGCCCACTGTCACCATCATCATCACCGTCATCACCACCACTACAATAAAAAAAAAATGAATGTATCCATGATAGCTTAAAATGCAATCATTCAAGCTAGCCTCTCCAATTCATGAACTTCAATAAGGCCTATTATCCCACAAGTTACCCCATAACTTACTCTATTATAGAAAAATAGACTATCAACATGATACATAAAGCCCAATGTATCCATGGGCTTACCCTAGTGCACAAATCTCAAAATGACTTCTCCCCCTCCAATTAAATGTGTTTCTTTTTTCAGGACTCAAGTAAAGATAAAGCTTCTTTTTATGTGCATTTCATGCCTATAGCATTGTGCAATGATCCCACATTTCTTAACTTAACATGGTATTATATTTTGGCTCTACAAAATTTCAGTGTTTGATTATATTCCTTATTGTGTGAGTCTCTAATCCATTAATTTTAGTAAATATTGTATTCTCTCCTCAACAAAACCACAATCTCCTTGAGGCTAGAAATTCTTGTTACAAAATACCTGTGGCTCTTTCTAAAATCACAACACTGTGCCAAGTAGGTAATGAATTCTTCAAAAAAGCACAGTGTACTGAAAAGAAGCAATCAAGCAAACTCCTTTACAAAACTTATTGATTTACAAATTACAAAATAGGAGCAAAAGGAAACTAAAAACTATCTGCCATGGTTAATTGAAATATAAATAGGATGAATAACAAAATACTCTAATACAAATTTGAGTCACTTTACCTGCCACCTAATTAACTTATAAAGCAGCTATGATGAGAAAAACATTTAGAATATTCAAATGTAGAGTGGGGGATGGATAAAATAAAAGATGGGAATTAGGGGCTGGGTTGCTCAGTGAGTTAAAGCCTCTGCCTTAGGCTCAGGTCATGATCCCAGGGTCCTGGGATCAAGCCCTGCATGGGGCTCTCTGCTCAGTGGGGAGCCTGCTTCCTCCTCTCTCTGCCTGCCTCTCTGCCCACTTGTGATCTCTCTGTGTGTGTCAAATAAGTAAATAAAATCTTTAAAAAAAAAAAAAAAGATGGGAATTAAGGAGTGCATTTGTCAGGATGACCACTGGGGGACGTACGGAAGTGTTGAATCACTGTATTGTACACCAAAAACTAATATAACATTGTATGTTAACTATACTGGAATTAAAATTAAAAAATAGAATATTCAAATATATCTTCTACTAGCTGATGACATTGTGAGTTATAAAACATGTGCTTCTTTAATTTTAACGTGTCCCCAAATTTTCTACAAGGTCCATATATTACTTTTAACATCAAATGAAATTAACAAAAATAGCTATTACATTATTCCTCCAGCAATCAGATTATCTAGCTTATTAAGGTAGTCCATACTTAATCCTCGGAATTCTCAACATTTCTGGGGTCTGTTTCAGCAGAATCTCAAGACTCTGGAGCTAGACAGCCTGGGCTTGAATTATACATCCACTAATTCCTACTGTGTGAACTGAGAACACGATGTAGTCACTCAGTCCCTGAATTTCCTCACATGGAAAATGAGAAAGTAACAGGTACTACCTCAAAAGGTTGTGAAAAAAAGAGTAAATGAGTTAGAACAAAGTCCTTAAGAGTGGCTCATATTTTGTAAATATAAACCCATTTACTTTTGTAGCTCTGGTCAATGTTTTTGAGATAAGAGGAAAGATAACTTAATTCTTTATACATCTACAATAACCTTGTTTTAAAGTAAACTTCCATACCTCTGAGAATTCTTGGGAAAACAGGGCACACAGTTATAGAAAGTCTTCCTGTATTGTCTCCTCTAGAGTCTATATCTTTCATTATAACCTAACACCAATAAAGAGGAAATCTCTACAAACCCCATACAAATAAATTTTAATTACCTAATTTAGAGACTTTAAAAACGAATACTCATACGGTATACACTGTCTGCCTATTTTGGCTTAAAATATTAAAAGGCTGTCTTTGTCCTAACAGCAAGTATGAGAATTCCTCTTAGGGAACCATTCTGAGAAACTACTTCGAGCGGAAACTCAAATCCTTAGAGATGAGCCAGCATGAGATGATGCCACAGTAGAGGAAGTTAAACAATTCAGCATTAGAAATGAAAAAGAACTTAGTGACAGAGAAGCTGTTGCAGAATTTATGACAGAACAGCAAGGTGACTTTTAAGGAAAAAAAGACCCAATATTACATTTTATGAGTTTGTGTGGTTTCATTTTGGTTTTTGCAACATAACACCCCAGCATTCACACATGCATATATCACCTCCCATGCATCAGTAGTAGCAGGTTAACAGGAGAGAGTTTTCTTACTTGTTTTGATTTTTGGTTTTCTAATACAAATCAAAGAAAGGCAAGATCCATGTCTCCCTTGACATGGTTTGGGACAGGAACAGATCTGAAAGCTACCAGTTCACAGAAACAGCTCTTATCCAGAAGTGAGCAATATTAGATAGAATGAATACAAATATTTCTCCCTTCCCCTCTATTTCCAGAGGAATATTCTCCATGGGGAATTTTCAGAAGTGCCAATCTATCATCTAAACTCACTGACTCTAGTCACTGTATCTCCTCCCAGTCTACCCCCATTTGTTCCTGAATACATTCATCAGGACTTTGTCCTGAAACTGCTCTTGTCAAGGTCCCTATGAGGTTCACATGGCTAAGTTCAGTAAATGGTCAATTCTCAGTCTCCATCCAACTTGACTTCCCACAATTTACAATTTGCTTATTTTTGAAATTTTTCACTAGATGCCCTGAAGTACTGTGGATACCTGTTTTCTTAGTGCATCAACCAGTTGCTCCTTCTCCATAGCCTCCACTGGCTCTTAAGGTCTTTAACCTCTAAACATTGGATCAGTCCCTCCTTGTTTCTATTCTCTTTTCTATCTGCTCTCACAGCCCTGGTGAGCCCATCCAACCTCATAGCTTTCTGTATCATCATACACTGGCAAATGGATATCTCTAGCCAGATTATTCACCCAAACTCCATATCTATACATTCAACTATTTGAATTCCTTTCAGACATCAAGGTGCTACTTAAATGTTTAACAGGCACATCAATATCAAAAATCATCTCCTCCCACAATCATTCTGTCTCAGTAAAAGACAATTCCATCTTTCTCATTCTCAAGCTAAAAAAAAACTTGGAGCTGCCCTTGGTACCTCTCTCTCATCCCACATCCTGTTCATCGGCAAATATTTTGTCTCTGAAATATATATCAAGAAATGGACCATTTGCAACCTCACTGTTAACATCTTAGTCTAAGCAACCATCATATTTTGCCTGAATTTTGCTGGAGCCTCTTATGTTTTTCATGCTCTGCCCTTTCCCCTTCATCAGGGTCTCTCAACCTCAGCACTACTGACACTGGGAGCTAGTCTTGTTGTAAAGGCTGAGCTCAAAAGTGACCAATAGATTTCCATCTCACCCAGGGGAAAAAAAAAAGAAAGAAAGAAAGTCAGAGCCCTTACCATAGCCTGCTGGCTCTACATGATCGATTACCCACCCCTTTACTCCTTCCTTGACCTCATCTCCTTTCTCATCCATTTACTCACCCTGTTCTAGTCATACTTGCCTACTTGCCTCCTTGTGTTCCTCAAATATACCAACAAGTTTCCATCTCCAAGTCTGAGTGGTTTTTTACCTTTGCCTATATACCTATATCCTTTTCCCAAAATCTCCATTTGGCTTGCTTCTTCACTGCCTTGGGTTCTTTGCTCAAAAGTTGACTTCCAAATGAAGCCTTCTGTATTCACTCATTTTAAAACTTCAGCTCCATTCCCGTGCCTCACCTGCCCCCCCATTTCTTATACCTCTATTCTAGCTTTATTTGTAATTGCACTTTATCTCCATTTGATATACTACATGTGTTAATAATTGCTTGAATGTCTGTCTCTACCTAACAGAACATAAGCCCCAAAAGGAAAGGGATTTTTGCCATTTTTATTCACTGCTGTAACCCCATCACACAGAAAAATGCCCATGGGGGGGCACTCGATAGTGCATATTAAATAAATGAGGGAAGGAAGAAAGGAGGAAAGGAAAGAAGAAAGGAGGAATGGAAAGAAAGATAGAAGTGGGGGAGGAAGAGAGGTAGATTAGGTCTTGGAAACCATTCTAGGTAGATTTGAAGGCTTCAAGGCAGATGCAGCTGTCATCTAGGATATACACCTACAAGCACCATTAAGACAGACTGAGTTGGTTTCCACTGAACTTATTTAATCATTATATATAACGGAAACTAAGGATTTGTCAAAATGCTTCTGTGTTTAGGAATTTTATATAGGGAGTATTTAGAAAACATACTCATAAATCCATTAATATGTAGAACTAAATATCTATAGATATATAAAATAAGTAAAACTTTAAAAGGAATTTTATAAAGTGCCATGGGCTGTGGTAATTCCCCTAGATACCTACAAAGGAGTGTGCTGGGGTAAGTCAAATCATTCAATTATATACACTGTAAGGGGCTTAACAAGTAATAGTAACAATGAACAAAGCTCTTTTCTACCAGGTGAAAGCCTGCATGGTTCAATTGTGAGTGAAAGAGGGGAACTTAAATGCTTCCTGCTGCAAGCTGACAGTTACATTGAACCCCCTAGGGTTATAAATTGAGCTCCTCTACTAATTACTGGTCTGAAGGGGACAAAGATCCACATTTTATTTTTCTTGCTGAACCTGCAACATAAGCACTTGTGAATTTTACATTAGGGTCAAGCTGGGAAGTTCCCAGCTGGTTTTACCTGGAGTAGAGAACAGTGTCACCTCCCATGCAAATGAGGTCAGAGAGTCCTTCCTGCCTTGGGTGCCTACCAGGGAGATTTCAGTGTAACAGATTCCAATAGGGAAGTTGATATGGGGGGGAAAAGAGAAAGAAGGAAAGAAGACAGAACAAAACTAAACTAAATATAGATCCTATGTGAAATACAATTTTGTTTAGAAATTTGAAATAAAATCATATGCATTCTAAGAGCACGTATTTCAAAAAGACCTCAGAATTTTGTAATATCATCCCTTAAAATTGTATGCCACACCCATTTTGGTAACAATATCAACTATTCTACCTACTTTCTAAACTATTCATTGTAAGACCAATAAAGCTACACAGCAGGCAGTTACTTTAATAAAATAGGCCCAGTTCTCCTAAGAGAGGAACCTGTGGTTCAAATACCAACACTTTTGATCAGGTAAGCACTTTATTCTTGCCAATGAGCGATCACTTTTATGTGTGTGCTGATCAAAAATGTTTTTGGGAAGGAAAAATGTTGGGGGGTAGAAGGAAAAAAAGATTGCTGTGATGTACTATTTCAAAACGGGTTTTCTGAAAAGGAAAAATAACTTCAGCGTTTCTAATGGGTACATGTACCCTTTCTAACTTCCTGGAAATTCATTGTTCACTCCCTTGCAAAAGCAGAGCTTCACTCAAATTAGGATAATAAAATTCATTTATTCATTCAACAAACAACTATTGAACATACTGTCTTTGTAAAAGGAAGAAAAGTCAAAGTATTCATGATGAACATAATCTCCATTGTACAATTTCCCTTCTCTTTTGTTTTTATTCTACTTGGTACAACTGTACTGAAATATGACCACACAAAAATAAATGTGAGGGATAACTAATATATTGTGATCCAGGATCTGAGAATTAGGAAAGAGAAAATAATGAATGTCTTCTCAGTATAAAACATGGAAGATTTCTGGGAGTCATCAAGACTTCGCTTGAAATCCCAGCTCCACCACTTACTGGCTATCTGAATGAAGGAAAGATTCTCTGGATGTCAAGTCCCTTGAGTGGAAAATGTTCTAACAGTACCTACCCATCTAGTACTTGAGGATTAAATAAGATGTTAGCAAGCACCCCTCCACAGCACATACTTGATGAATTATAGCTACCTGAGTTATCTTTTGGAAACCTAAACTTACATAATGCCTTTCTTAATTCCTATGAGGAATTCTTGGCAAGATTTAAGAAGCTTAAGTTTTATTTCATCTCTTCAGAAGAAATTATTTTTCATGTTCATCTTCTCTAAAAATATAATTCTTGGAATTTTCATGTGTCAAATAAATGCATGAAGACAAATTTCTACCTTCAAGGATCCCTTCCAATAAAATAACCAAGAAAATACTTACCTAGTTTTGGCAAGGAATAGGGCACTTTAAAGTAGTCTTCATAAAATTCTATTAATCTCTTTGTTATATGGAGAGCATAGTCCCCAGATCCTCTTCTGATTGCATCGGGTCTTGCATATAATCGTACCTAATTAAAAATATATATAAAAGTTACTTTTAGCCTTTTGGTATTCAAATTTTATCTTCCCTGCATATTATGAATCTACACAAATCACTGTGAATACTACAAAAATTAAACAGTGTTCCTATTCATATATCAAAGCATGCTGTGGTGGAAAGAACCAAACTTGAACAATTAAAGTAACCAAGTTGAGCAAGTCACAATTTCCTCGCTTTACAAGATGACATAGAGAAGATTTATACACCTTGCATCAAAATAAATATTCAAGTTATCACTTACATGTGCTTGCTAGAGATATGAAGGTACGGTGGATTAGTATAATGGTTCCCTAACTATGCTCTAAGTAGGCAGGATATGGTGGCTCTGCAGGAGAGAAAATTCTTGGTTTGTTAAAGGCACATTGCATCAGCTTTGGAAGTATTACTGGGCTGAACAAAATATAATTTATGCTTCCTTCTTTTCTTTGGAACCAACTGTCCTTATTCCCAATATGCAAAGTAGGAATAGCAAACTTTTTCCGCACATAAATGATTGCCAATCTGGAAGGCTGGCTACAACTGCTCCCAGCTTTAAAACCAGCTGAAGTATTTCATATTTCTAATACAATTTGGATACTTAATATTGATTTTTAAATCAAGCACTGTATATTATCTAGTCCTTGGCCAAAAGGAAGCCTAAGGCAAATAACACAAACTGAACAAAACTAACAATTTTACAGAAAAGGTTAAAATGAGATTAGTTTCCATAAAGATTTCATAAAGCTATCCAGCATCTTTCTTCCTAAAGGCTGAATCTATTTTTCACAGATGTGGCCCCTAATCCTCATATCAATTCTGTGAATAAGAAATAAGCATTTTGTAGAGCAATGGAGAACACAGCAGTCAGGGAGTTGGACTTTAGTCCTGCTATGCCACTAAGCAAGCTGGGTGATATTGAACAAATTACTTAACCTCTTTGGGCTTCAAATGTTCTCACTTATAAAATGAAGGTGTTGACTAAAGTGCTTTTAAGTTCTAAAACACATTATTTCCAATCCCATTTTACAGATAAAGGAGTTTGTGTTCTTTTCAAATCACTACAAAAATAAAATAAATGGTTTACTCAGTATGTGGAAATGGGTATTTATATTCAACAGGAAGACGAAAGAAAGCTGTACTCAATCATATGAAAATTGATTATACAATTAATTCTGCTATCCTTGCTTAAGGAGAGAGAACAGCGACATATATAAACACAAAGAGTAGAAAGTTAAGAAAAATGTATTCTGACTTGATGTTAGAAAGACTGTAACTCAATAAGATATTTACTAAATTCAATAACAATTATTTACTGAAATAGTGAAGGTACTTCCTACCCAACAACCAAATCAAATATCAAATTTAGTTCACAGTCACCTACACTTTTGGTTGGCAGTAATATAAAACCAAAAACTATCAGGAACTACCAGCTGCAACAGCAGAACTTAACACTCAGAGAGAGTGTGGATATGATTCCCTGACCCTGACATTAACTGATTATAAATAGGCACTGTCTCAAGTAAAGTTCCCAAGAAGCAAACCCTAAAGAAAGAAAGAGCATGGAAGTGAGTCACTAAGAAAGTGTTCTTCGGAGAAACCTACAAGAGAGCAAGGCAAGCAAGATAAGGGAGGCTAAGAAATCAAGGAAGGTTGTGTGCATTTTCAGGCAAAGTCCTGGCCTTAACCTGATCCCACAGGGAGCTCTAGAGTATAAACTGCACTTGCAAGTTTGCACTGCATTGAGGCATGACAGCTAAACCTCCATACTTTGCATCTCAGTCATTGGATACTGGTTACTAAGGGGAAGGCCTAAAATCCCAAGGACTTCTTGTTCTTGGAGCATCTAGGTGATGCAGCTCCAGTGGCCCAAAGACGGCCCTCTGGAAAAAGATTTTAGGTGTGAGCTACTAGGAGCAAAATAATAAAAAGCTGGGCGATAGGCACATCAAACAGGAAAGGAGATCTGGTCTGGGCATAGTCAGCATATACCACAGACAATAATCATTTACTCATGTAGTCATCCATTCAACAAATATTTATTTGGCATCTAAATTGCACCAGGGCCTGGACTAAGGATTTTTAATTTAGTGATGAAGCCATGTTTTCTAACCAGAGATTGTACAAATGATTTGGGGGGGGGGGG
>RCUC01107197.1:0-25876 GCA_003697995.1 Taxidea taxus jeffersonii
AAAAAAAAAAAAAAGAGTCTGTCTTTGGCTCAGGTCATGATCCCAGGGTCCTGGGATGGAGTCCAGCATTGGGCTCTCTGCTCAGTGGGGAGCCTGCTTCTCCTCCCTCTTCTGCTCCCTGTGCTTGTGCTTTCTCTTGCTCTCCCCTGCTCTCTAGCAAATAAATAAATAAAATCTTTTAAAAAAATAAGTAAATAAATGAAGTCTCGAGTATTGTTTGACTCTAAAATCTACCTCTTTCCCCAAATAATACTGAATATATACATATGCTTTAATGTCATTATGATGGTTTGAGCATGGATTTTACTTTTGTCCTATTTAGATTTCTCCTTAGATTATTATCTTGGAGGAATGTATCATAAAATATTTAAAGTTTTATTTCCAAAGAATATTCAAAGTTGAAAAAAACAACTTTTAAATTTGTTTTCTGAGGCTCAAGAGTTTATCCAGTCCTTCTCCCCAAATCCCTTTACTTATAGATAGATAACAACTTGCTAGTGTCCCATATGCTCATAGTAACTCTTGTTACTGTAGCTTCCTACACTGGAGTTAGCAGTTGTAATAAACAGCCTTTCTCCTAGTAGATGATGAAAGGAAATGTTCTTACTACAAAAAATTTTAGAGCATGAACACTTAAACAAAGTTCCACTGACAGAACAGTGAGCTACAAGTGGGCAAGATACAGATCATTTCAACCCTTGGGACTTAGAATAAACAGTTCAAATCAGTAGGCAACACCCAGCAAATTTAAAAAAATTATATCTGTTGGTGTGTTTAAATTGGTATAAGGTATTTGAGGAGTAATTTCGGAATGTCTAAAAATTTTTGACCCAGGGACGCCTCGGTGGCTCAGTTGGTTAAGCAGCTGCCTTCGGCTCAGGTCATGATCCCAGCGTCCTGGGATCGAGTCCCACATCGGGCTCCTTGCTCAGCAGGGAGCCTGCTTCTCCCTCTGCCTCTGCCTGCCACTCTGTCTGCCTGTGCTCACTCTCTCTCTCTCTCTCTCTAACAAATAAATAAATAAAATCTTAAAAAAAAAAATTTTTTTTTTGACCCAGCCGTTTAGCTTCTAGGAGTTTTCCTGCAGATTATATACATTTTTTAATGCTGTGTAACAAATCACCACGAATTTAGCTGTTTGAGACAACACATTTATTGTCTCATAGTTACTATAGGTCAGAAGTCCAGGCAGAGTGTGGCTGAATTCTCTGCTCGGGGTCTCCCTGAGCTGAAATCCAGGTGTCACCAGGGCTGCAGTTCTCATCTGGAGCTTGGGGTCTTTTCTAAGCTCACCAGTTTTTGGTAGCTCTTATGACTATAGGGTTAATGTTCATTGTTTTCCTGCCAGCTGTTGGCTAGGGACTGCCCCTAGCTTCCAGAGATTGCTTGCGGTTCCTTGCCAAGTGGCCCCATAGGCAGTTCGCAGTGTCAGTGTTGATGTTTACTTTTTTCCAGGCAGCCCAAATGCACCTCTCTGCCTTCCTCTTCTGTGAAAACCCTTTAGGTTTTCACCTGATTAGGTCAGGCTCACCCAGGAGAATCTTCCTTTTGTCTGAAGGATATGTAATCATAGGAGTCTCAACATATTCACAAATTCCAGCCACTGAAAGTGACCATAGATTATACAATGCTGTAGGTCATTGCTGGTCATTTTAGAATTCTGCTTACCATACTGTATACTTGGAAAAAGACAATAGGATATGGATATATAAGGATGTATGATAACAATTATAGCGTTAATTGTAATAGCAAAAAAAAAAAAAGATAAATTATGGGCGCCTGGGTGGCTCAGTTGATTAAGCAACTGCCTTTGGCTCAGTTCATGATCCTGGAGTCCCGGGATCAAGTCCCACATCAAGCTGCCTGCTCAGTGGGGAGTCTGCTTCTCCCTCTGACCTCTCCCTTCTCATGCTCTCTCTCTGTGTCTCAAGTAAGTAAAATAAATCTTTAAAAAAGTAATTTAAACATCAGAAAAGGACTGCTTAAATAATACATTTGAAAGATGTATTAGGGGCGCCTGGGTGGCTCAGTGGGTTAAAGCCTCTGCCTTCGGCTCAGGTCATGATCTCAGGGTCCTGGAATCAAGCCCCGCATCAGGCTCTCTGCTCAGCAGGGAGCCTTCTTCCTCCCTCTCTCTCTGCCTGCTTCTGTGCCTGCTTGTGATCTCTGTCTGTCAAATAAATAAATAAAATCTTTAAAAAAAAAAAGATGTTTAATACATTTTCAAAAATGGAATAGTAGGCAGCTGTTGAAAGATCAAGGTGGACCTAGGTGTACTAATGTCGACACATGTTCAAATACTTTGTTCAGTGACAGAAGCCATTTGCAGAGCATGTATAATGTGATCTCCTTTGTAAATTAAAAATATATAATTGTGCAAAAAATAAAAAACCATAATTACTTGTAGGGAGTTGGGTCAGCAGGACTTGTACTTTTTTTTTTTAAGATTTTATTTATTTATTTGACAGAGAGAGATCACAAGTAGGCAGAGAGGCAGGCAGAGAGAGAGAGAGAGGAGGAAGCAGGCTCCCTGCTGAGCAGAGAGCCCGATTCTGGACTCGATCTCAGGACCCTGAGATCATGACCTGAGCTGAAGGCAGAGGCTTAACCCACTGAGCCACCCAGGCGCCCTCAGAGTTTCTTTTTTGACTAGTATAAATTGGTTCAGACTATTTTTAGAAGATGGAACAGTAGGTATGAGGAAACATTTTAAGTGTTTCATTTTGCGCAGAATTTCTTCTCTTAGGTTTTTATTTGCTTTTCACATGCTTTAATTAGTCAAACCAGGTTTCTTTTTTTCTTATCTTCAGAGATACTCATGTTTCATTCTAATGCTGCATCTGAAATGTGAATAAATCTTGGAACAAGCACACAAATACAATTTCACATTTTATCCTTATGAGCAAAGAGCATGTGTGCTGCTTTGTATGGATGTTTTCACTGATAAGCTGAGCTCTCTCCCTTTTTTTTTTTAAATTTTATTTATTTATTTGACAGATCACAAGTAGGCAGAGAGGCAGGCAGAGGGGGTGAGGAAGCAGGCTCCCTGCTGAGCAGAGAGCCCTGATGAGGGGCTCAATTCCTGGACCCTGAGATCATGACCTGAGCTGAAGGCCGAGGCTTTAACCCACTGAGCTACCCAGGCACCCCTAAGCTGAACTCTCTTAAAGGGCCACTGTGGCTTTCAGAATCAGCACCTTACAATTACTGCTAAGTGATGCTTCGTTCCAGATTGTGCAGCTGCTGTCTTGTGACTATTTCTAAGGGTGACAGGTGTAGATTGTTCTCTTTTACATAAATTCTTAAATTGCTTTACAATTATTTTTAATATTTCTTTCAAAACCTAGAGGTAATTTGAGTAGCAAAGAAAAATAGAACAGTTAACTTTGGACATATCATTTATCTTTGCAGAAACATTGCTTTATTGTAATAAATAAAGGTTTACTTTATTGGAAAGTAAACCTAGTGCTTTTATGATTCCATCCTATAACTCTGGGTCCAAATTTCTAAACTAAATTAATTGTTCCCATGAGCCATTTTTTTTTTTGATGTTTAATTAAATAGCTTACTGACAGGTTCTAGAAACTCCTGTAATTTTGGTAATGAAAACGATATTGTTATGACAGGTTTATTTTTAAAAAATAAATATTGCTTGTCATATTAATGCTTACAATGTTATTTGTAGTAGTAAGAGATTAGTGTTGTTAGATTGTGGTATATCCATAAAGTGAACTACTGTGTAGACATAAAAACATTACAAAGCTCTTCATATAAAGATGTGGCATGATCTCCAAAATATGTTAAGTACAAAAAGCAAGTGTAAAACACTGTATTTATGCTACCAGTTAGGTAAAAAACAAAAGGATGTTTTGAAAAGAGAATAAATGTACATATCTGCATGTGTATGCATTTGGTATCTTTGTAAAGAGCCTCAAAAAACTAACGCGGGTTGCGGGGGGGGGGGGGGGGGGGAGGAGTTGGGGTTTGTAGACCTGTATAACCTCTTATAGCCTTTATATTTTCATCCATATAAATGTAACTTTTTAAATAATGAAAGCAAATGTAAATTAAGATAAGTATATAATCAGTAGCTAGACCAGGTCATGGTTTCTTGGAAATAGTGTTGACTCTCAAAATTTCTTTTAAAGAATATTGTTGAAATTTTGTTTTATGGGGCTCCTGGGTGGTTCAGTCATAAAGCATCTGCCTTCTGCTGAGGTCATGATCTCAGGGTCCTGGGATCAGCACCGCATCAGGCTCCTTGCTCAGCGTTCCTCCTTCTCCCTCTCCCACTCCCTCTGCTTATATTTCCTCTCTTGCTCTCTCTCTCTCTCTCTGTCAAATAAATAAATAAAATCTTAAAAAAAATTTTTTTGTTAATGTTGGGTTACTTTTTTTTTTTAAAGATTTATTTATTTATTTGAGAGTGAGAGAATATGAGAGAGAGCATGAGAGGGGATATGTCAGATGGAGAAACAGACTCCCTATCACACAGGGAGCCCAATGTGGGACTCCATCCTGGGACTCAAGGATCATGACCTGAGCCAAAGGCAGTTGCCTAACCAACTGAGCCACCAAGGCACCCTTAATGTTGCATTATTTTTTTAAAAGATTTTATTTATTTATTTATTTGACAGAGAGAGAGATCACAAATAGGCAGAGAGGCAGGCAGAGAGGCAGGGGGAAGCAGGCTCCCCACTGAGCAGAAATCCCAATGCAGGGCTTGATCCCAGAACCCTGAGATCATGACCTGAGCTGAAGGCAGAGGCTTTACCCCCTGAGCCACCCAGGCGTCCCATAATGTTGCAATTTGGATACTGGTTAGAACTTTTATCACGACTGTGATCCTGTGATTGAGGTACATTTCCCTTTGATATGGAAGTTACTGTTTTATGGACGAAGCTTCAAATTTGTCATGAAAATAAAACACAGCCAGCTTATTTAACCTTTGGGAATTATATATTTGGCTATTTCCCTATTAAATATTTAATTTGAAATAATGATTGATTGGGAGGAGAATTGCATGGTATTAAGAGCATGAACAGGTTCAATTTCCAGTTCTGCCACTTACTAGCTTGTGACTTAGGGCAAGTAGGCCCGATTTTTTCAGCTCTTTAATGAAGATAGTAATAGTGCTTATTTTATAGGTTTCTGTGAAGATGAAATAAGGTGCTTTCATTAGTTAACACTTACATAATATCTACCATGTGCCAGATGTTATTCAGAGCATTTTATATATATGAATTCATTTAATCTTCTCAGCAACCTTGTAATATAGGTATGTATTGTTATTATGCCCATTTTATAGATGAGGAAATCAAAGCACAGGGAACTAAGTAATTTGTGCTAAGTATCACAGCTAGTAAGCCAAGCTTCAGATCTGGGCAGTCAGGTTCTAGACTCCATTCTCTTGACCACCATGCTGTGGGGAACACTTAACTCACTGATGGCACAGATACATTGTGAGCCTTCAACAAATTTCAATAATAAAGGTAATATAATAATAAATATTACTATGCAAATTCATATAACTTGTCAGAGAAAACAGATAAACTATAAATAAGAATATAAATATCTTCAGTCTAAGCCCTCAGAAAATAAATATGTTGGTATTTATATACCTATTCATATACTTTAAGAAAATAACATTTTGTAAACTATTTTGGTCAAATGTTAATATAACATTAACTTAATCTCCTGGTTTTTAAAAATATGAATTTTTAAATTTTAATTCCAGTACGGTTAACAATTAGTGTTATATTAGTTTCAGATATACAATATAGTGGTTCAACAATTCTATACATTACTCAGTGCTCATAATGATAAGGGTACTCTTAATCCCCATCACCTATTTAGCCCATCCCCCCACTCACCTCTCCTCTGGTAACCAGTAGTTTGGTCGCTATAGTTAAGAGTCTGTTTCTTGGTTTCTCTCTCTCTCTTTTTTTAAATTTTTTTTAAAAAAATTTGAGATTGAGAGAAAGAGCGAGCACAGGCAGGGGGTGAGGGGGTGGGCGGGGAGGGACAGTGGGAGAAGGAGAAACAGGCTTTCCACTGAGCAGAGAGCCCGACATGGGGCTCGATTCCAGAACCCTGCGATCATGACCTGAGCTGAAGCTTAACCAGTTAAGCCACCCAGATTCCCCTCTCTTTTGTTTGTTTGTTTGTTTTGTTTTGTTTCTTAAGTTCCACGTGAGTGAAATCATATGGTATTTTTCTTTCTCTGGCTGACTTCATTTAGCATTATATTCTACCTCCATCCATGTCATTGCAAACAGCAAGATTTCTTTATTTTTGTGGTTAAATAATAAATATTCCATTGTACCTATACTTATAATATTTTCTTTATCCATTCATGTATCAATTTGACATGTATCAATTGGACATTTGACCTGTTTCCATAATTTGTCTATTGTAAATAATGCTGCAGTAAACATAGGGGTGCAGATATCCTTTTGAATTAGTGTTTTTGTATTCTTTGGGTAAATAAGCAGTAGTGTGATTACTTGACTATAGGTCAGTTCTACTTTTAATTTCTTGAGGAACCTCCATACTGTTTTCCGCAGTAGCTGTACCAGTTTGCATTCCTACCAGCAGTGCACAAGGGTTCCATATTTTCTGCACATTCTTGCCAACACTTGTTTTCTGTGTAACCTCCTGTTTTAATGTACAAAATGGGGTTAAGACACTGTATTGCTTGCCATCTTTCTCCAGACTTGGTATCCTTTTGGTGGTAGACTAAGGAATTCTTTTGAGTCATTCGTAGAGCTTTCTCCAAAGAAGACATCCAGATAGCAACAGACATATGAAAAGTTGTTCAACATCACTAATCATCAGGGAAATGCATATCAAAACCACAGTGAGCTATCACATCATACTCGTCAGAATGGCTAGTATCAAAAAGACAAGAAATAACAAGTAAAGATGGGGAGAAGGATGTAAATTGGTTCAGCCATTATGGAAAACAGTATGGAGTTTCCTTACAAAATTAAAAATAGGAAAAAAAAATAGAAGTACCCTATAATTCCATCACTTAGGGATTTAACCAAAGAAAATGAAAACAGTAATTTGAAAGATATATGCACCCTTATGTTTATTGTAACATTAATTACAATAGCCAAGATATGAAAGATATGAAAGCAACATAGTATCCTTTGATAGGGAAATAGATAAAGATGTGGTGTGTGTATACACACACACACACACAGTAATTTTTTCTCTTTTTTAAAAAAAGACTTTTATTTATTTGAGAGAGAGAGAGAGAAAGCAGGAGCGGAGGGGCAGAGGGAGAAGCAGACCACCCCGCCAAGCAGGAAGCCTGATACAGGGCTCCATCCTGGGACCGGGAAACTGGGAAACTAAGCTGAAGTCAAGAGTCGGCCACTTAACCGACTGAGCCGCCTATGCGCCCCCACATACAACAGTATTACTCAGCCATAAAATGAATGAAAACTCTTGTTCTTTGTGATAACATGGAATGACCAAGGGGGTATTATATTAAGTGAGATAAGTCAGACAGAGAAAGACAAATACCTTATGATTTTGCTTAGATGTGGAATCTGAAAAACAAAACAAAAGCAGAAACAGACTCGTAAATATGTAGAACAAATATGGTTTCCATAGGGGAAACCGATGGGAGAATGGACTAAATGGGTTAAGGTGATTAAGAGGCACAAACTTCCAGTTAGAGAATAAATAAGTCACAGGAATGAAAAGTATGACATAGGATATATAGTCAATAATATTGCAATAACTATGATAAGGATGATAACTACACTTATCATGGTGAGCATTACATAATGTATAGAATTGAATTACTATGTTGTACTGAAACTAATATGACATTGCATGTCAATTATACTTGAATTAAAAAAAAAAACCACAGAACTCCTGCCTATATCCAAGCATAAGACTCTTACAGAGGAATTTTTTATTGACATTGGCAACAGAGGGAACTCTGGCTCCAAGGGTTTTTAAATCACTGGCCACAGACAAAAGGAGTTGGTTGGCTTTTTTGTTTTGTTTTGTTTTAACTTTTTTCCTCATATAAACTTTATGGCCAATATGGATCTACTTTTGCAATAGTCAGAATTTATAGTGTTGAGATGAAAAGCAGAATATAAGGATGTAATTTTAAGGAGATGCAAAGATTCATAAGGCATGGCTGTTATTAACTTGGTTGTCCCATTAGAGTTAGCATATGTTGTGAAATAAGATGATCTTAATTGTGGTCATGATAATATAAAATGCTCTGAAGTTTTTAAAGGAACCCACAAACTCCCTCAATGCTCTAAAACCTTGGCAATAACGAAAAGATCCTCACATTCAGGAATGGAAGGTCTTTTAACCTCAAATATGGTCCTTTCATTTATACCTCCCCTTCTCTGGAGAAATGTCTTCTCTCCAGACATTTCTGCCATCCATGTTCTGTACTCTGGCCCAAATCTGGACCATTACCCTTCACTTTATTCTCTAAAGCCTTGCTAAGACCAGGCTCTGATCCTTAAACACATCTTTTCTAAAAGCTTGGAAATTATAAGTAATTAAACACAGAAATAAAGAACAGCTAGATAATCTGACTCACTTGCTATATAGCTTTGTTCTCTAGGTCCTGTAGGCTTGTCTCATCTTCACAGAATTTTGGAAGAGAAGGAGCTCGCAGTTCTGTAAGGCTGCCTGCCTATATAGCCTCTGGCCTTCTCTACCAACAGGCACTTCCACATTTGACTTTCTGAAATCCAAGGCCAAGGAAGAAGAACATATAACCTTTCTCTTTAAACTAAAGCCATCTTATAGCTTTCCACCTCTTATTTCATGACAGATTCTTTCTGGGTAATTTTGGAGACCCCACCCTTGGCCCACTGGAGTGTTTCCTTGTTCTTTAACTCCAAAATACAGTTCATAAAGATGAACATTTATTTTTATTCATTTTTTATTTACTTGAGAGAGACAGGGAGAGGGAGCCCGATGAGGGACTCGATCTCATAACCTGAGCTAAAGGTAGATATTTAACCAGTTGAGCCATCTAGGCGCTCCAAAGATGAGCTTTTTTACATAAAATAGAATTGGGACAAAATGTTCTTAAAAATCTTAAAAATCATAGCAAAAGATTATTAACATTTTATTGATTACTCTTAAAACTTCAGTTTCCAGTTACATATCTTCAGTACCCAAAGGGAGTCTTCTTAGTCCCCTCAAAATATTCAGGCTTACAAGACTACTGTGGGCCATATTGGCATTTATCTACTTAGAAGGATACAGTCCAGGAATGGAGACAGCACCAGGCATCCCTTTTCAGTGGAGTAGTCCTCATAGTAGTGGGTACAGCAGTCGAAAGATTTTCTGCCTTTTGCCTCCCTCTCCAAGTCACAGTTCAGGTGCAGGGAAATAATATCCATATTGGGCAGATCAGGGAGTCACTGTGGCTTAGAAGCCTCATGTAGCACAATTCCCGATATCGCCCATAAGAGCTTTATTGGTATAGATTCCAGGGTCCCACAGGGACCTACTTTGAGTCATCCCACTCAGAAGTCCAAAGCTATAACTACCTACCAGGTAATTGAGTAATTTTTACCATAAGCCATGTTGCCTAATAACACAGCTGACATTCACTTTATCAGGTTTCCAAGGCAACAGAGCTGGAAAGTTAATCTAAGGTCACACTTGTCTTTAGGGGAGATTTTCTTTACCTTTTATCTACAACTTTTCAAGAATATTTTTATAAAGATGATTGTTTTCAAATTGGCCTGAAATAATTCGCTTTGAAGTAGCTTCATAATTTTCTGTCTAGTATCCTTTTTCACATATGATAAATTTTAGCTTTTCTTCCTTTGACTGTTTTTCTTTTTTTTTAATAGGTCGAATCAAATATTCTGAACAGGTGTATGATGCATGTATGGAGACATTTGACTGTCTTCCTCTTGCTGCCCTCTTAAACCAGCAGTTTCTGTGTGTACATGGAGGGATGTCACCTGAAATTACTAGTTTAGATGACATTAAAAAAGTAAGTAATCTTTCATTAGTCTCATGGAGTATATATATTTTTAGTTTTATTTTTTACTGTAGTCATCTAATATGCCTCTATTGCTGAAAATATTTAAATACAGATAATCAAAAGTAAGAAGTAGAAATCACCTGTAATCTCCTTATTGGCAGACAACCACTGTTAACATTTTGCTAAATATCTTCCAGAAAATATCTGTAAATTTTAGTGAAATCTGTACTTTAACCCACTGGAAACATAACCTTTTTTTTTTTTTTTTTAAGATTTTATTTACTTATTTGTTAGAGAGAGAGAGAGAGCACAGGCAGACAGAGTGGCAGGCAGAGGCAGAGGGAGAAGCAGGCTCCCTGCCAACCAAGGAGCCCAATGTGGGACTCGATCCCAGGACGCCGGGATCATGACCTGAGCCGAAGGCAGCTGCTTAACCAACTGAGCCACCCAGGCGTCCCGAAACATAACCTATTTTGAGTACAGCCCTGAAACTTTAAATTTTGTAGTAATACAAAGGGAAGGAAATCAGGGTTCTAATCCCTGTCCTGCAGTTAATTGTGTAACCTTGACCAAACAACTTAACTCTAAGTCACATTTTCTTCTCTGACAAATGAGAAAGTTAGAATAAATGGTCTGAAGACTTCCAGCTCTGAAATTTCATTAACTTTGACATTTTAGATGATAGAATTTAATTTTTACACTGTGTCAATTGGTGGTTATTATTTTGGGGATTTTATATAAGGATGATCCATCTCTTGTTCTACATTATCATCTTTTCTCTACCTTTGTATTTTTCTACCTGTCTCAGGTACTGAAATTAAAGATTTTTCTGTTTATTAGACTTTTCTTTGAATTAAAGTTTACTCTCCTCAGGGTAAGAAGATATGCCTATATTTCTGCTGCCTTATCATCTTTAAATAACCAGAATTTCTCTTTTACATTATAAGTCTTGAATTTTGCAGTTCTGAATCAATTGTATTAAAAACTTCCCCTTTCACTTAGTAGAAGTCCTCAGCTATTTTAGTTACTGGTTTTGTCTTGGTGTTTATGCTACTAACCAAAGCAGCAGTGACTCAAGTCTTAAATTAATAACTTACATCGAAATGCCTACACTGCATAAAATGGAAAGGATGAAAGTCCTTCACAAAATAAAACTAGAAATCTCCATTGGAATGAGGTAAACAATGAACTGAAACAATTGTAAAACCTTTCCTGCTCTAATGGTAATGTTAGCTCACCTAGGCAGTTGAAATGAACCTTTACATAGTCTTTCTTAATAATAGTATATTTCCATAGTGGTTGATTTCACATTTGAATTAGGGGGGTACTGCTTTTAAGACTAGGATGTAAAGGAGTCCTTTTCTACAGTATGGATAGATGACAGGGTTATTTATACAAGTTTATTTCAAAAAAATAATAAAAATTGTGTATCCAAATTTGCTAAATGCTCATTTTTTTCCTAAAGGAAAAATTCTTTATGGGGCTTGCTGCTTTTTCTCCTAATATGTTCTTGTGGGTGGGAGGGTTTTGTTTTGTTTTGTTTTTGACCCATACCAGTTTCCAAAAGCTCTTTTGCCTTCATGATTTTTCTTCTTTTGGCTTTTGTGTGTTTTCTAGTTAGACAGGTTTAAAGAACCTCCAGCCTTTGGGCCAGTGTGTGACTTGCTTTGGTCTGATCCTTCAGAGGATTATGGCAATGAAAAGACCTTGGAGCACTATACTCACAACACTGTCCGAGGGTGCTCTTATTTTTACAGGTAAGCTAATCCTCAAAGTTATAAAATTAGGAAAAGCAATTATAATATGTTTCATCAAATTTTTTATAAGTGCTTTATATCCCTAATTTGTGTAGTATAAAGCCTTTTTTATTATTTGATGAATAGAAGGCAGAAAATCCTTGTTTATTTTTTTACACTTTGATAGGTATTATGTACCCTCATATATGAGCACCTTCATTAGTACCTAAATGTAATATACTGAACATGATTGAACAGAACATCTTACAGTACTTAAATGTTATTTTCTGACTCAAAACAACCTTGATTATTTCTTCCCAAACATCATCTATGAGCTTTTTTTAAAAATAAAGATTTGTTGGCTCTTCCCCCAGGGATTCAGATTCAGTGAGTCTGAGACAGGAAAATCCTGTTATTTTTTTTAAAAAGCTCTCTAGCATTTGGAACCACCGCCATAGGCAAAGATATAAAAAGAATAGGACATTGTGAACTAAGCTCAGGACATTTCCTGGAAGTTGGCTGTTGTCTTAAATCTCGTATGTGAGCTTTTATTTTGTTTTGCTGTTCAAAAATAGGGAGATAGAGAGAGGTTTGAAGTCTAATAAATTTTTTTAATGCCAGTGTTTTACTGTGACAAGTAATGCATGCATTTAGTTCAAGTCTCTGTTAATTGCCTAGATAAAACACTTATTAAATGAAATATACATAAAATGAGTGAAAAGCCTTAATATTGTCATAGTTGTAACATTCTTCTAAGCAACGTTGTTTTATTACTTTCTGAGTCATTTAAATTTTACTCCCTTCTAAAATTTTTTTGAAAGATTTTATTTATTTATTTATTTATTTATTTTTTAAAGATTTTATTTATTTATTTGACAGACAGAGATTACACAAGTAGGCAGAGAGTCAGGCAGAGAGGGGAGGGGAGAAGCAGGCTCCCTGCTAAGCAGAGAGCCCGATGGGGGACTCGATCCCAGGACCCTGGGATCATGACCTGAGTTGAAGGCAGCGGCTTAACCCACTGAGCAACCCAGGAGCCCTTATTTATTTATTTTGAGAGGGAGTGAGAGTATATGCATACTCTGGGGGTGGGGGAGGGGCATAGGGAAGATCTCAAGCAGACTCTGCACTGAGCATGGAGCCTGACACAGGGCTGGATCCCACAACCCTGAGATCATGACCTGAGCCAAAACCAAGAGTTAGATGCTCAACTGACTAAACCCCTAAAAAACTTATCTTTACATTGCTTAAAATAAAGAGCATAATACTTTTTTATTGTTTGTACAACATAAACTGGTATGATTTCTTTGGAGATTAGCTTAACAACATCTCTCTATTATAAATGTCGAGGGCCTTTGATCCAGAAGTTCTTCTTCTTCTTTTTTTTTCTAAAGATTTTATTTATTTATTAGACAGACAAGAGATCACAAGTAGGAGAGAGGCAGGCAGAAAGAGAGGGGGAAGCAGGCTCCCTGTTGAGCAGAGAGCCCGATGTGGGCCTCGAACCCGGGACCCTGAGATCATGACCTGAGCCGAAGGCAGAGGCTTTAACCCCCTGAGCCACCCAGGCGCCCCAAAAAGTTCTTCTAAAGTGTATTCCTGTGACTATACAATTGATGCTTGTTATTTATGAATTCTGATCTTCAAATTTGCCTACCTGCTAAAAATTACTTGTAACTGCAAAGTCACCACTCACAGCACAATCACGATCATTCAGACATGCACATGTTCAGAATGATGAAAATTTTGTCACCCCATGTGTGTTCCTAACTGAGGTTGAAAAGGTGCTGCTTTGCTGACTTGTTTCAGTTTTCATGCTTTAAGATTATTATTATACCATTCTTTTTGTGGTTCATTTAGTGCAATATTTTTCACATTTTTTGTTGGTGATTTTGCTATGTAAAATGGCCCCCAGCATAGTGCTTACGTGCTACTGAGTATTTCTACATGTAAGAAGGCTGTGATGTGTCTTACAGAGAAAATGCGTATATGTTATGTAAACTTCATTCAGGTATGACTTAAGGTGCTGCTGTCCATGAGTTCCATGTTAATTAATCAACAGTATATGTTAAATAAGATGTCCTTACACAGAAACACACATAAAACAAAGTTATGTGTCGATCAGTTAATGAAAATGTGACCAAAGGCTCACAGGACCCTAACTGTGTATTTTCTCTAGGAGCAGTGGTTCAGGTTTGACTAATGTAGTATTTACATTACAAGATACATTTAAGATAGCTACTGCAAATAACAAGAATCAACTATGTAAATGTGCAGATGTATAAAATGTATATACAGTTGACCCTTAAACAACACATGTTTGAACTGCACAGGTCCATTTAAACACGATTTTTTAACATAAATATAAGACAGTATAGAAATTTATTTTTTCTTGCTTATTTTTTCTTGCTTAACATTTTCTTTTCTCTAGCTTACTTAAGTGTAAGAATACAGCATATGATACATAAAACATACAAAGTATGTGTCAATTGAATGTTATGAGTAAGGCTTCTTACTTACTTCTTACTCCCCCGGGCCAGCTTTTGGGGGAGTCAAAAGTTATATACACGAGGGGTGCCTGGCTGGCTCAGTCTGTGGAGCATGTGACTCTTGATCTCAGCGTCGTGAGTTCAGGCCCCATGTTGGGCACGGAGCCTACTTTAAAAAAGTTCTACATCCAAGAAAAATGTTATACACAGATTTTTGACAGCATGGGGAGTCTGCACTCCCCACATTGTCCAAGGGTCAATGGTATAAGGTTATTTACTGCTGTATCATTTATGATAAATTTATTCTTTTTAAGTAGGCTCCACACCCAGCAAGGAGCCCAACATGGGGCATGAACTCACAACCCTGAGACCCTCAGATTTAGAGTGAGATACTTAACCAACTGAACCACTCAGGTGCCCTTATGATAAAAGACTTAAAACAACCTAAATGTTCAATAGAAGACTAGTTAGTTAAATACCTTGTGGTATATTCAGATAATGGAATATGTCAGACTATTTTTTTAATAAAGAAAAAAGAAAACAAAACAAACCCTTTATATATGGATATAAAATACAGGCATACCATATTTTATTGTAGTTCGCTGTATCACGCTTCATATTGAGTTTTTTACAAATTGAAGTTTTGTGGCAATCCTGTGTTGAGCAAGTCTCTTTGGTATTATTTTTCCGACAGTATTTGCTCACTTCATGTCTCTGCGTCACATTTTGGTAATTCTCCCAGTATTACAAATTTTTTCATTATATTTATTATGATGATTTGTGATCTGTGATTACGACCTCAGATGATGGTTAGTATTTTCATTAGAATACAGTTGGGTGTAATATTTGCATTTACTCCTAAAATATTCCTGCATAATATCAACTTGGCATTGATACTACCTGCGAAGCTGTAAGTAGATTCTTTAACTTTTCTAACAATTTGATAATCTGAAAATTGTCTGTTCAGTTTTTAGCACCTAATCTCTCTTTCTCTCTCACTGTCTCACACACATACACACTACCCTGGTACTTTTTTTTTAATATCAAGACAAGAAAAGTTTTGGTGTTGTTATGTTAAGGGTTAAGACAAAAAAATTAAAACGTACGGGAGCTCTTTTCTTGTCCTAAGGTCTATTATCTGCATATTTGATCTGGAATGAAGTATATTAATGACGTGGAAAGTGATGATTGCTAAGCCATTAATAAAAGTTCAGGGGCTGGGGCACCTGGGTGGCTCAGTGGGTTAAAGCCGCTGCCTTCTGCTCAGGTCATGATCCCAGGGTCGTAGGATCGAGCCCCATATTGGGCCCTCTGCTCTGCGGACAGCCTGCTTCCTCCTCTCTCTCTCTGCCTACTTGTGATCTCTGTCTGTCAAATAAATAAATAAAATCTTTAAAAAAAAAAAAAAAAGTTCAGGGGCGCCTGGGTGGCTCAGTGGGTTAAGCCTCTGCCTTCGGCTCGGGTCGTGATCTCAGGGTGCTAGGATAGGGCCCTGCATCAAGCTCTCTGCTCAGCAGGGAGCCTGCTTCCCTTCCTCTCTCTCTGCCTGCCTCTCTGCCTACTTGTGATCCCTGCCAAATAAATAAATAAAATCTTTTAAAAATAAAAATAAAAATAAAAGTTCAGTGGCATGTCAAACCTATAATCTGGAAATAAATTCAACTAATAAGATCTTGACTTTTCCCCTTCCTCCTATTAAAAACCAGTTGTTTTAGGGGCACCTGGGTGGCTCAGTCATTGGGTGTCTGCCTTCGGCTCAGGTCATGATTCCAGGGTTCTGGGATTGAGCCCTGCATCGGGCTCTCTGCATGGTGGGAAGCCTGCTTCTCCTTCTCCCACTCCCCGCTGCTTGTGTTCCTTCTCTCGCTGTGTCTCTCTGTGTCAAATAAATAAATAAAATCTTTAAAAAATAAAATAAAAAAATAAAAACCAGTTGTTTTAGTTCTGGGTTTATGTTTTCTAATTTTCTTTTTCAGCTACCCTGCAGTTTGTGAATTTTTGCAGAACAATAATTTGTTATCAATAATCAGAGCCCATGAAGCCCAGGATGCTGGGTAAGTTATATTAAAACTACCAATTATCACTGCAGAGTTTTTGCCTTTTATACCGAGACAGACAGATTGTTATCTCTCTTCCAGGTATCGAATGTACAGGAAGAGCCAAACAACAGGCTTTCCGTCACTCATTACAATTTTCTCTGCCCCCAATTACCTAGATGTCTATAATAATAAAGGTAAAGGAGCCCAGTGATATTTGAGTTTGAATTTGTGAGTAATTTTGAGCTCTAATTTAATCTTACGTATGTGTATATATAAGAGGTCTTAATTGAAACAAAGGCCAAGAAACTTAGAATTTAGACTACTGCTTGGTTTTCACCTCCTAAGGATTACTAGGCTCTTTGTAAATATAAATAAGGGTCATAATAGGTCTGATGTGTACTCCTAAATCAGAATATAAAAAGAACAGGGGCACCTGGTTGACTTAGTCAGTTGAGCCTCTGGCTCTTGGTTTTAGCTCAGGTCATGATTTCATGGGTCCATGGAACTGAGCCTTGAGTCAAGCTCTGTGCTCAGTGGGGACTGTTTGAAGATTTTCACCCTCTGCTCCTCCCCCCAACCCCCACTAAAATAAATAAATAAACAAACAAATAAATAAATCTTTTTAAAAATACATAAGAAGAAGAAATTATTTCAGCTTCAAGTTAGTCAGTCATCATAAATTACTACTTTTGGTGAATTTATTTGTAACAGTACCTTAATAAAATACCACTATTTGGAGTTTTACTCTTTGTAAATTATTAAGCTGTTTTTGCTTTTCTTGAGGAATGGTACAAGTAGATGAATACTGTACAAAAAGTCAGAAAAATCATTTTGGTTCAAGCCCTGCCAGAAACTAATAGTGTGACTTTAGGTAAGTCACATTATTTTTCTAAACCTCAGAGAGGTTTAAACAGAGAGGATTAAATATAAACATATCTTCAATCCAGAAATTCTCATTCTAAGACCTTATCCTATTGAAAATTTTTTTATATATGCCCAACATGGGGCTTGAACTTATGACCCTGAGATCAAGAGCTGCACTCTATTGACTAAGCCAGCTGCGTACCCCCAAATCTTTTTTTTTTTTTAATTTTTTATGATTCATAGTTTCTAAGTTTTGTATCAGGGCAAACTTCCTCTGTACTATCCTCTGTAATTATTTTGTTGTTTATAAAGTATGACTATAAAATAATAGAACTTCTGTACAAACATGCCAGAACGTATATATCCAAGTGAGTATTGTCCCTTCACAGTAGTTACCTTGGGAAGCTATATGCTTATTCCAACAATGCTGCCATTGTTCAAAGCATTTTCGGAACTCCTCTTTTGGCATTGCCTTCAGAGTCTGCGACACATTCTTTTGGTTATCCTCAGTGATGGGAAATCTTCGTCCTTTGAGGGTGGATTTGATTTTTGGAACAGCCAAAAGTCATTTGGAGTCAAGACTGGTGAATAAGGTGAGTGATCAAGCTAGATGATACCATTTGGGGTCCAAAACAAGGTATGATTATAGGGTAATGAGACTGGTTTTTCTTGTGTTGCTTATAAAATGGGTCTGGAGGCGATTCCAAAAGAGGAGTTCCAAAAATGTTTTGAGTAGTGGCAGCATCTTTGGATTAAATACACGGTAAGGCAGCAAGGTTATTAAAAAGAACACTAAGCTAGGAGTCAAAAATTTTAGTCTAGTCCTGCTTCACTTTTAAATTCACATCTAACATGACACTTAATTAACTTCTCTGAGCCTCAGTGTATCTTTAAAATACCTGTCATAGAGGGTTGTTGAAGATAAGTTGGAATGCTAAAAATAAACATTAAAAGTGTCTGTCAAACTCAAAGTTGCTATGATACTGTAACATTTTACTGTTATTGTGCCTAGTGCGATTATATCAGAGGACCACACTCATCTCATATATAACGTCTGGTGTGTTTGTAGTTGGTAGTTTTTAAGTCTCATTACTTTATAGTCATACCTTGTAAATGCAGCTGGGGAGTTGAGTTTAAAAGAGGTCCACAATATACTTACTACATAGCCTGTTTAAAGGGACACCAAGGAATGGCATATCTCACTTCAATCTGATTTGAATCAGTCATCTCAGTGGCTTACTATCCATTTTAAAAAACACTTCTTTGACTTCAGTTCTCTCCCAGCCATCTAGTTTTTTACATCTCATCATTCTTTTCTGAGTCTTAGCTATCCCACAACACTGTTTCTCCCTAACTCCATTATTTCTTATTTTCTTCTTCCTAATATTCCCAATATTTTAGAGACTTAGTTTTCTTATTTCTTCCATATAAATGGTATGTGCTGCTTGTATTGGCAACTTCTTCAAGAACACTTGGTGGCTCTAGTCCTCATATTTGGGATGAAGACATTCCCTTCTCCCTAGTGCAAGCTCACTAGGAAGAGTGTCTGTTGCCTGTGCAGTGGATTTATCAGTGTGCTCAGCTGAAACCGGCCACCAACACAACAGTCACTTCACTCACTCACTAAATGCCAGCTTGTTTTCTGCCCCATTCTAACCTGGTTTGGATACTGATTATTCCTTTAGTGAATTTTTTTTTTAATTTTTTTTAAAGATTTTATTTATTTTTTTGACAGACAGAGATCACACAAGTAGGCAGAGAGGCAGACAGAGAGGGGAGGGGAGAAGCAGGCTCCTTGCCGAGCAGAGAGCCCGATGTGGGACTCGATCCCATGACCCTGGGATCATGACCCGAGCCGAAGGCAGCGGCTTAACCCACTGAGCCACTCAGGCGTCCCTCCTTTAGTGAATTTTTAAGTCACAGTCCCATCTACCAGAGTTTTCTGTTGATTTTGACACAATTGGTAACTTTATCTTGAAACATTCTTATTTTCCTTGGTTTTTCCTCAAACTTTTTTTTTGTTTTGTTTTTTTTAGGAAAGAGAGTGGTATATGAAACTGTCTCCTGATACTCAGTTATTCCCCATCCAAGTACCTCTTTCTTGAAAATGACAGCCCTCTCCCCCTTTCCTTTTTCTCTTTCTTCTGTTGCCTTTCTTTCTTGCATATTGTTACCAACGAGTATTTCTTAGTTCCAATAATTATGTGAAAGATCCTTAAGTCATGATTTTTAAAGATTTCTTTTCCTATTTTTGTGTCCACTGAGAACATACCCAAAATCTATTTGTTATGCTCTCATTTCTAATAATCCACTGTGAAGACCCACCTCTCACTTCTTTTTCCTGTATATATTGAGGGAATTATTGAATAATTATGTATTCATCTAACCTAAATAAAAAATATGTACATGAAAATAATGGAACATGTACATTATATCCAGTGTTAGGTTTTTAAGAGTAGGAGATCCTCCTTTCTTGTATTTTCTTTACAATCCCCATGGCATACATTTTAGGTGCTCAGTAACTTAAATTTTGAGCACATGAGGCTATCCTTTAATAAGCAGAGAAACAGGAACCAGGAAATGACCTCTATCCATCATTTCTGAAGTGCTTCATAGCTGATTCTATTTATCATCACAGTAAGACTAAAGACAATAATGCAAACAGCATTGCAGGGCCCGTGCTCATGGTGATGTGTGCTTATGCTCATGGTAACTGGTTAAGTTCAACATTTATATGGTGTTAGCAGTATACTGACTCTGTATGGAAGAGATGGATATTTTTTAATCCTCTATGTAAGATGCAGAGATGATTCGATCTACTTTTGAGCCATAAAAATTGCTCCAAGTTTGCCTTCTGTATCCCCAACTATGAATTGATAATTGCTATGTTATAAACTCCCAGAGAGTTTATAAAATTTTTGGCTCTGGATAATGACTAGCAAAACGTGCTGTGTTTGCTTAGTGAAAAATGTTTGCCTTCAAAAGAGAGCTATAATTGTAACCATTTGGCCTGTAAAGGGAAATTATGACAAAATTTTTCTAATGTGGAATGTGAAATTTCTATAGATGGTTACTGTGTAGTGACCCTTTGAAGTTTCAGAGCTCAGTTTCTTTTGTACTTTTATTATATGAGATCTTTAGGTAACTTTGTTCCTTGGGATAATTCTTAAAAGAATGAACTGTATAAAATGCTCTGAGATTTTCCATCTGCTCTTAGATAACGAGTCCTGAACTTACAAATGGAAAGTAAGTTTATGAATTCTGTTTAGTAGGTGCACAGCTATACAAAGCATAGCATTTGCCATGTCATGTTCCTCTGTACCAGATTTTCCTACTTTTTCCTTTTTAGCTGCTGTGCTAAAATATGAAAATAATGTCATGAATATCAGGCAGTTTAACTGTTCTCCACATCCCTATTGGCTTCCAAACTTTATGGACGTTTTCACATGGTCTTTGCCATTTGTTGGGGAAAAAGGTAAGAGAACTGGATGATCAGTTGTCTTAATTAGTGATGGAGCACACTTTTATATTTGCATGAGCTTCCTGATGGTTCAGAAATGTTTTTCTTGAACTTATAGAAGCAAAATAAATAAATAAATAATAAAGTTATCAGAAGTATTTTCCAAAGTCTTTGTTCTCTACAAAGATGTGTGTGTGTGTGTGTACATGTATGGCTTTATACAATAATAACAAAGATTGTTTTGTGTCTGTAAGTACATCAGCATCATCAGGCACTTCTCAGAGAGTACAAAGATTTTTAAATGGCACTTAATTAGTTTTTTAATTTTATTTATTTACTTTTTTTAACTTGGTTTTAAATTATAGTTCTAGTTAATTGTGGCCTTCTTGTTGTAAATATTAAAGTAGCTGTCCTACTATGATCAGTATGTTAAAATAAAATAAGTCACTATAGCATTCCTTCAGTGATTTGTTCAGTGATAAAGAGATTTAAATAGGAAATAGTGTCCTGTAGAATTTTATTTGTGTACCTATATAAATAAGCTATGCAAATATAAAATATGTCTGTTGGGCATAGACCTGGTGGCTTAACTTCCTTGTAGAATGGGAGGAAATCTTTTCATGTACCTATCAGTGAGGAAAAGGCTCTGGACAGCAGTCTCATGAAATCGAGTAATTATACAATAGAATCTTCAAAGACCAGACTTCTACTGAAGCAAGTAATTTCCCCAAATTCTATATAAACCTTAAGGTCTAGATTTAATGCTACTCTTTATAATTACTCTTAATAGCATAATGACAAATCATTTTTGTCTATATTTATTTAACATGTTTGTTTATTTAGACACTCTTATCATTTTAGAGAAAATACCTTATTAATTGTATATATTTTGGGTTATTTTGTCTTATCATGTAGTCACAGAGATGCTGGTTAACATTCTCAACATATGCTCTGATGATGAATTGATTTCCGATGATGAAATTGAAGGTAAACTTGCCTTTTCTCGTTTGAACTAGAAATGAAGTATTGGTTTTTGTTTTAGTTTGTTTTGAATAATTTTCTTTGTCTTATCAAAAAAGAATTGTATTCATTACAGAAAAATAAAATTTGAAAAATACAAGAAACCATAAATAAGAACAGAAAAGTTAGCTGTAATCCTACCACCTCATAGATACCAACTGTTCACATCTTGATCTAGTATTGTTACCTGTCTTATATCTTTGCATATATTTTCCCCTCTTTTTCCTTTTTAACAAAAGTGAAGTCATGTATTAGTATCATAAACATTTATAGTTTTTTAATAGACTAATTTTTTTTTTTTTTTTTTTTTTTTACTCATTGCCCTACTACTTATTAATAGACTAATTTTTAACAGTATCTAGTTGTCTTTATTGGTAATTTTTGTTTTAATCAATCCCCGCTGTTGGATTTTAGATTTTTTCCAAATTTTTTGTTTTAAAACCCTACAGATTTAAAAATCCTTATAGATAAATCTTTACACATTCTGTCAACAACCAGTATTTATGACATGCCTAATATATGGCAAGTACTATTTAGATCCTTGCATGCAATAAGCTTATATTCTAGGGGAGGGAAGACAAACAATAAATGCAAGTCAGATGTTGATATATAGTATGAAAGAAAGAGAAAGAAGAAAGAAGGAAAGAAAGGGAAGCAGTATTAGGAATTTGAGAATAACATTTTCTTGATTATTTTCATAGGATAAATTTCTAGAAATTGAATATCTGTGTCATTTAATACCTACAATTTTAAATCAGATACATATAACTTCTAGAAAGGCTGTACTAGATTCCATTTTGTATGTGTGGTGTATAGTTCACAGTGCACTCTCCAATACTGTTTATTATCATTTTTATAGTCTAGTATTTTTAAAATTTTAATTTGTACTTTTATGATGACTAATGAACATTTATTTTATTGACCACATGTACTTTTCTTTTGTGAATTGTCAATTCATACCTTTTGCCCATTTTCCTACTGGGTTACGTGCATGTCTCTTTATTTTTTGCTTTTCTTCTTATAGCCTGTGAGGGATCTTTATATAGTAACATTTTGTTATATATATAGTTAAGTATTTTTTTCCAAGTGTGTTGTGGGCAGTTTGATTTTAAAGGTAGGTCCTAACTTACCTGAGAATGCAGAAGATTCTGGAAAGATGGTGGCACTTGAGTTCAAACCTCTGGCTGTCTCGTTTTCCAAGCTCAGTGTTAAAGTGATTCACTCAACTGTTAGGATAAACCATCTACATAATGGAAAAAGCCTAGCTTACTTTGGGCAGATAGAGAGGGGTCCTGAAAATAGTTATGTTTTAGATCCTACATTTGAAAGTGAAGAACAGGTGGAGCATAGCTTATGAGTATCTTTATGTATGAGATAGGAGATCACTATAATGAACCAGTTCTTCTTTTTTTTAAAGATTTTATTTATTTGTTTGACAGACAGAGATCACAAGAAGCCAGAGAGGCAGGCAGAGAGAGAGGAGGAAGCAGGCTCCCCGCTGAGCGGAGAGCCCCATGTGGGGCTTGATCCCAGGACCTTGGGATCATGACCTAAACCGAAGGCAGAGGCTTTAACCCACTGAGCCACCCAGGCACTCCTGAACCAGTTCTTTTTGAAGAAATAATGCAGACAACAGAAAATTCAAACAAAATAAAGAATTTAAGTTAAGGAAAGATGGAATATGTAAGAAATAGATCTAGTAGAATTTATATTCAAATCTAGGTAGATATGGAAATTATTGTCAACTCTTATTATATATACTAAGAAAGGATTCTTAATGACCATAAAGATACGCTTATAAAATT
Source organism: Taxidea taxus jeffersonii (assembly GCA_003697995.1). Classification (NCBI taxonomy): domain Eukaryota; kingdom Metazoa; phylum Chordata; class Mammalia; order Carnivora; family Mustelidae; genus Taxidea; species Taxidea taxus. The sequence goes on from RCUC01107197.1 coordinate 23,408, forward strand.
ATGCCAAAAATTGTATATAGGAATATATATTAAAGTATTGTCATAATGTTAACAGATTCAAAACAGTCTAAATGTCCCTCAGCAGAGAGGTGGGTAAATCAATTATGACATATCCATACGATAGATTCTCTACCTGGAATATTATTTTCCTTATGCAAGCCTCCTTTCCCCCTTTCTCTTCTGGTTAGCTTTCATTCAGCTTATTGTAACATCCTCATGTAACATTTCTGACCTCCCTGACTAGATCCAATACCCCTATCGTGCTATGTCATATCATCATGTACCTCTCCTTAACATTTGATAGAATTGTAATTTTGCATTTATTTTTATTATTATAAGAGTAAGGGGCGCCTGGGTGGCCCAGTGGGTTAAGCTGCTGCCTTCGGCTTGGGTCGTGATCCCAAGATCCTGGGATTGAGTCCCACATCAGGCCCTCTGCTTCGGTGGGGAGCCTGCTTCCCCCTCTCACCCTGCCTGCCTCTCTGCCTACTTGTGCTCTCTGTCAAATGAATAAATAAAATCTTTAAAAAAAGAAATGAAAGAGATATATATTTTACTCCCACTCAACTGTAAACTCCCCAGGTGCTAGGACACATTGGTGTTTGCTTACCAAAAATAGCCCTAAAGCTAAGTGTAGTGTAATAAGCATGATAAGTAAATATTTGTTGAGTTAGATTGAGTGATATTAAGTGCAACTCTTAAAAAAAGAATGGAGTAGAGCTATCACTGCTAATATGGAAAATGTACTAGATACTCTGTTAAGTACAAAAGTAAACGAATAGAATCCTTTCATTCCCATTTTTTTACAGGGTGTGTAGATATCAGCTGATACATGCTTTTTAATTTTCTTTTCTGAAAGGAAATGAAGAATAACTTTTTAGGTTATGATGGTGAATTGAACATACTTCTAATTCCGTTCCTTTCTGAAACTACACTAAAACCACAATACAATTTTGGTTTCAGTGATATAAACTAAGGATTTCCACTTTAGTAATGCTACACTAGATAGTTTGAATCAACCCTGACTTAAGATGACTGTAAAGGCTAGACACAATATTCTTTTTTTTTTTTTTTAAGATTTTTATTTATTTATTTGATAGAGATCACAAGTAGGCAGAGAGAGAGAGGAGGAAGCAGGCTGTCCACAGAGCAGAGAGCCTGATGCGGGGCTCGATCCCAGGATACTGGGATCATGACCCGAGCCGAAGGCAGCGGCTTTAACCCACTGAGCCACCCAGGCGCCCCTAGACACAATATTCTAAAATTTGGTTTAGAGGCATTAAGAAAGCTAACAAAATAATTGCCAAGTTGAGATCTGGAAAAAAATCTAGAGAGGTAAACCCAAAATTTGGGACTATTTCTCTCTTAGAGATATTCATGAATTTCAAAAGAAGGGACTAAGAGGCTGGGCAGCCCTCTTGATAGAAGCTAAAAAGTTAGGGCTTGGGGTTCCTGGATGGCTCAGTTGGGCATCCAACTCTGGATCTCAGCTCCGGTCTTGATCTTGGGGTTGTGAGTTCAAGGCATGTGTTGGGCTCCAAGCTGGGCATGGAGCCTACTTAAAAAGCTAGAGCTGATGGTTTGCCAAGGCTGATGTGAGGGCTGGTGAGTTTCTGCTTCTTGGTTGGGAACCACAGAAGGTTTCATCTGTGTAAGAGTAAGGTTTAGTAAACTGGAAGTAAAATAGCCTCAAAAGGCACTACAACCTACCTTTAAATCATTTCAATCCATGAAATTTAAATAAAGTAGCCCTAGGCACCTAGCAAAAGCAAACCTCTCTATATTAAGATAACATCATGTAGGACTTTAAGTTACTACATGTAGTCTTTCAAATATAATATGTGACTCACAACCAAAAATAACTAGGCATATAAGGAGATAAAACAACATGAATGAGAACCAGCAGAAATAGCAAAAAATAAAAACAGATGCCAGGTTCTCCAGACATTGGCTTTATCAGACTGAACTTTAAAATAGTTATGCTGGGGCACCTGGGTGGCTCAGTGGGTTAAAGCCTCTGCCTTCAGCTCAGGTCATGATCTCAGGGTCCTGGGATCGAGCCCTGCATCAGGCTCTCTGCTCGGCGGGGAGCCTGCTTCCTCCTCTCTCTCTCTCTGCCTGCTTCTCTGCCTACTTGTGATCTCTGCCTGTCAAATAAATAAATAAAATCTTAAAATAAAATACCTATGCTAAAAACCAAACCAAAACAATGCTTACTGTGTTTGAGAACATAAAAAAGTAGGTTGAAAATTTTGGCAGGGAATTGTGAATTATAAAAACAGAGTTGATAAAGCATCAAAAGAAAATGCTAGAAATGAAAAGTAAAATAAAATTTTAAATTGTGAAAGATGAATGAACAGATTCAGTAATGCTAAACAGAGAATAAATGAACTACACAATAGGTCAGAAAAAAACAATCTAGAACAAATCATGAAAAGAAAAATTAAAAATACCAAAAAAAGCCTAAGA
>RCUC01107198.1:0-18178 GCA_003697995.1 Taxidea taxus jeffersonii
GCTAATAATCAATCCGAAAAAAATTAAAGAAACAATCCCATTTATAAACAGCATTAAAAAAACTCTGGAGGGGCACCTGGGTGGCTCAGTGGGTTAAGGCCTCTGTCTTGGGCTCAGGTCATGATCCCAGGGTCCTGGGATCGAGTCCCGAATCAGGCTCTCTGCTCGGCAGAGAGCCTGCTTTCTCCTCTCTCTCTCTGCCTGCCTCTCTGCCTAATTGTGATCTCTGTCAAGTAAATAAATAAAATCTTAAAAACCAAACCAAACAAAAAAACCTCTGGAATTAACTAAGCCAAGGAGAAAAGATTTGTATGTTGGAAAACTACAAACAATTGTTGAAAAAGAAATTAAAGGCGACAAATAAATGTAAAGACACCCTATGTTCAGGCTTAAAAGAAGTCATATTGTTAAGATGTCAAAACAAATCAAAGAGAACTACAAATTCAATGCAACCCCTATCAAAATCCTAATGACATTTTTTGCAGCAATACCAAATTCTACTCTAAAAATCACGAAATCTCAGGGACCCTAAAAAGCCAAAGCAATCTCAAAAAAGAACTTGGAGGGATGCCTGGGTGGCTCAGTTGGTTAAGCGGCTGCCTTCGGCTCAGGTCATGATCCCAGCGTCCTGGGATTGAGTCCCACATCGGGCTCCTTGCTCGGCAGGGAGCCTGCTTCTCCCTCTGCCTCTGCCTGCCTCTCTGTCTGCCTGTGCTTGTTCTTGCTCTCTCTCTCTCTGATAAATAAATAAATACAATCTTTAAAAAAAAAAACTTATTAAAAAAAAAAAAGAACTTGGAGATCTCACATTTCCTGAGTTCAAAATTTAGTAAAACCTATAGTCATGAAAGCAGTGTTGAACTAGAATAAAGACAACTATAATGACCAATGAAATATAAACTCCAGAAATAAACCTCTGCACATATATGGTCAAAGAATTTTTGACAAGGGTGCCAAGAGCATTCAACAGTCTTTTCAACAAAGGCTGCTTGGAAAATTGGATCATCACTTGCAAAAAAATGAAGTTGGACCCTTTCCCAATATCATTTACAAAAATTAACTAAAAATGGACCCAAAGCCTACATCTCAGAGATAAAACTATAAAACTTATGTCAATGCACAGATTAGGAGAAAATAATAGCAAATGATGTATCTCATAAGGGATTAATATCCAGAATATAAAGAACTTCTAAAATTCAACAATAAAAAACAACCAGATTCAAAGATGGGCAAAGAAGTTGAAAAGACATTTCTTTAAGGAAGATATACAAATATTTGGTCAATTAGCACATGAAAAGATGCTCAAAATCATGAATCACTAGAGAAATACAAATAAAAACCGTGCGAAACCACTTCATACCCATCAGGTTGACAGTTTTAAAAAACAAACAGAAAACAACAACCACTGACAGGAAAAACTGGAACCTGTGTACACTTTTGGTGGCAATGTAAAATGATATACCCACGGTGGAAAACAGTCTTGAAGTGCCTCAAAAAAACAAAGAATTACCATTGACTGAGAAATTCCACTTCTGAGTATATACACAAAAGAAGTGAAAACAAAACCTCAAACAGGTATCTGTACACTCACATTCACAGCTGCATTATTCACGATAGTCAAAAGATGTTTGAAACAACCCAAAAGTCCATGAACAAATGTATAAATAAAATATGGCATATACATATACACTAAAGTACTATTATGCACTGAAAAGGAATGAAATTCTGATACAAACGGTAACACAGATGAACCCTAGAAATATAATGCTAAGTGAAATGAACCAGTCACAAGCACAAATACCATATGATTCCATTTACATGAGAGGTCAAATTCATAGGAAGTTTAAGAGTTATCAGGGGCTAAGGAAAAAAGGGGACAGGAGAGTTATTTTTTAATAGACATAGAGTTTCAGTATGGAATGAAAGAATATTATGGAGATAGACAGTGATGGTACTTAATGCCACTGAATTGTACACTTAAAATGGTTAAAAAGGTAAACTCTGCTATATGTATTTTGCCACAAAAAACACCTTAAACAAAACACATTAAGCAAAACAAAACAGGAAGTTACTTTAGTAACAGGAGATTTGAAAGAAAGCAGGCATCAGAAATCAGGGATTAATCGGTAAGCAGCACTGTACTGATAATTTCTAAATAACCTTTTTTAGTGCTATGTGAATAGATAACAAATATGAAAGATCTCTATTTATTTAATAAATAAATAGGGTAATAAAAAATACAAAATATTTAGTAAACAATGACTTCTGGGCAACCCAACTCAAGAAACAGTGAGAACTGTACTCCCTGCTAACTTACAAAATCTTGGGAATTGGTTTTACTTTTAATCTACAATGTTTAGAAAACTTACAGGGCAGATTTTCCAGTGCGGGGATCAATATAGGTGGTTGTTCTTCTATTGTGGTCCACAAAATACGGAATTCCATCGACTGTGAATCTCATTTCCCAGCCTTCAGGCAAGGGCTTTTCATTTAACTGACTACAAAACATAGGAAAAAATACAAATAAAAAATGTTGAGCTGTTTGTTTCCCAAATATACAAAACAAAAATCACCCATAAATGCAGCATCATTTAGCCCACTTAGTCCAGTGTTTCCTGTTGTTTACTAGACCTCTCTATAGATATCCTACAAGTATGTTAAACATGTCAATAGATTCATGGAACCACCCTGTTTCCATCTACCTGGCCTGTAATCCCCTCTAATAACCCACCTAAACAGCTTTTGGTAACCAAGTTCTGCCCATTCTGCCTTGGAAGCTTTCATTTTCATCACTGTTTTCAATCCCCAAGAACATCCTTACCCTGGCATCATTCATCTCTCTTTTAAAATTTCATAATGGCCACCAAACTGGTTTTCCTGCCTCTAGTCTTACTCTGGTCCTACATTCATTTCATACTGCTGACAGAGTACTAAAACAGAGCTCTGCTCATGATTAGCTTTCTCATTAAAGTGATATTCACTGTTCACACTACCAGTGATAAGCCCTGAACTCTCAACATGGGGCACTCACTCTGCCTTCAGTGTTCCCTTTCAGGTTTAACCCCATACTTTAACTCCAACTCCCTTCCGTGAAGCCTGTGATTTCCAAAGTGTAGTGCTACTCACGATTTCCCTTAACAAGACATGATCTGTTATACTTCCAAGTGAAGACTTTCCCCTTGTCCAGAAGATCTTAATTATTCCTCTGCTAAAGCAACTCAACTGTTCTTTCTGAAGTATTTCTAACCACTTCCTTAATACCTATCTTTAGACTTTGGTTAATCTCTCTCAACTGCAGTTTGTTAAGAATGTATATACAGTAAGACTGTAAGAGGAATAAGTGAGACAATGTAAGTAAAAAGCTTCACACATAGTAACCCTCAAGTTGTAACTATTAGTATTCCCCCTACTATATACTGATCATTCTTTTTGAGTCTCTCAAAGTACTTCCTTCAGACTGCTAGCACAGCATTTGCCAAGTTTTTCAGCTTTTGTGTGTCTGGCAACAATTTTCACCCTGCAAATACTATGTGAGTGTTTTTTTTTTTTGTTGTTTTCTGCTTCTTTTAAAGATTTTGACAGAGAAAGACACAGAGAGGGAACACAAGCAGGGGGAGTGGGAGAGGAAGAAGCAGGCCTCCCACAGAGCATGGAGCCCAATGTGGGGCCCAATACCAGGACCCTGGGATCACAACCCAAGCTGAAGGCAGCCGCTTAACGACTTAGCCACGCAGGCACCCCACTACCTAAGTTTTAAAACAGGAACTAGATTATAAGGCAATAGTGCATTTTTATTTGTTATATATTAAAATACTGGGGCATAAGCATAAATATTCAAAATTGCTTACTTGTGAACCTAAGAAATTTTTGCATTTTAAAATATTCCACTAGAATGGGTAGAGGATTATTGAATACCTCCTTTGTAGTTTGTATTTGTGTGTTCTGTCATAATGGCAACTAGTCTTTTTAACTAGTTAGGTATAAGTGTTCTAAGTTTTTACCCATATTTGCTAGTTTGTCTTCCTCTATTCTACAGCTTCAGCTTTTCTCACCTGGTGGGTTCAGTGAGAGAAGGGGAAAAAAAATGGAAATGTCCAAGTTCACACCAGAAAGGAAGAAAGGGAGGGGTTGGGGTCATTTAAGCTGACCGGTTTTATTTTATTTATTTATTTTTTTAAAAAGATTTTTATTTTATTTATTTATTTGACAGATCACAAGTAGGCAGAGAGGCAGGCAGAGAGTGAGGAAGGGAAGCAGGCTCTCCGCTCAGTGGAGAGCCCGATGCGGGACTCGATCCCAGGACCCTGAGATCATGACCTGAGCCGAAGGCAGCGGTTTAACCCACTGAGCCACCCAGGTGCCCCAAGCTGACTGGTTTTAGAGAGCCGCTACTGATGACAGGATTGTCATATTCCTCAAATGTACTTCAGAGGAATAAAAGGCTAAGAACCATTTTTCAGAACAGTATTCTGTAAACTGTGTCAAAAGGTTAAGAACATTTAGCTTTATTCACAGAGCTGAACAGAAATGTCAGATAAAGTAGATTACCAAAAAATTTTTTAAAAGGTAACATTTATTTGTTATAATTTTATTTTCAAGAGAAGCTCAGTAACAAACTGTTGTCTTGAAAACAAACAGGATAGAACTGGGTCATTTGTACTGTTTATTAAGATACGATTCTCAGTTCAGCTCTGACATTTTAAAAGTCTAAGGGGGAACAAAAAATGATAGTAAATTACAGAAAGGTGACATAGTTTATTCTGTCCTTCAAGAGCGAATTTTACAGAGCAATTTAAAATGTTACCTTTGAAATTCTTCTTCCTTTTAGGGAAACTGAATATATTTAAGTTAAATATTAACATAAAAAATGTGACGTTAGTATCCAGAAGATTTTAAATTTAAACCGTATTATTAGAACAAAGGTTCTTAACTTTCAGTCAAGGGATGTGTGAAGAATTAATCATACCAAAAGAGAGGTCTGGCCTCCGCCCTCTCCTACTGGGAGGTGATCGCTAGGCCTCTGGAATATCCTGCATGTCAGGAATATCTCTGTTTGCTTGGGAACTTTGAACACCAGACAGTCAACAATGTGATTTATGATGGAGGCTTTGGGACACCTCCCATCAATTGCAACTTCTGGAGTAACTAGAAACTAAAGATATTAGCTACAGGGCTAGAGACTAAAGGTTAACTATGCAAGCAGTATATAATGGAGCCCCAATAAAAACTTTGGATGTAAGAGACTCAGGTGAGATTTGCTGGTTGGTAATACTCCACACATATTATTCCATATCCATTCTGGGTATTTAGAACCTTCTCACATTCTGTCCTGTATTTCTTCCTTCTGCTGCTTGTAATTTGTATGCCTTCCCTATTATAAATGTAACTGTGAATATAACAAGCTTCAAGTGAGTTCTAGTCTCTCAAGTGAGTTATCAAACCTGAAAGTAGTTGTGGGAACCCCTGAATCCATACCTAGTTGGCCTGAAGTGAGAGCAATTTTGGGGGATCTCCCAGTTTGTGGTTGATGTCTGAAGTGAGGGAATTCTTGGGGAGACTGCTTTCTGACTTTACAGCTTGCCAGGAATTCCTTGCAGAATGGAACCGTCTGGTGGTCTGATAAATGCACAGTATTAGATTTTATTATGGGCTGAGTTGTGTTTATCCACAAATTCCTATATATTAACCATCAGGAGCTCAGAATGTGACCTTATTTGGAAACAGGGTCATTGCAGACATTATCAGTTAAGATGAGATCATACTGGAGTACAGTGAGCCATTAATCCAACAGGGCTGGAGTCCTTATAAAAAGGGGAAATTTGGACAGTTGAGACATGCAGACCTGAAGAATGCTATGTGAAGACTGCAGTTATACTGCCACAAACCAAACTACCAGAAGCTGGAGTGGAAGGGGGTGGGGATGGGGTGGCTGGGTGATGGACACTGGGGAGGGTATGAGTTGTGGGGAATGCTGTGTATTGTGTAAGACTAATGAATCACAGACCTATACCCCTGAGACAAATAATTAACAAATATGTTAATTAAAAAAAAAAGAATTTCCTTTCTCTTTAAGGCTGGATAATATTCCACTGTATGTGTACATCACATTTTGTTTATCCATCCATCTGCTGATGTACACGTAAGTTGCTTCTACCTTTTGGCTACTGTCAATAACACTATGAACGTAGGTATACAAGTATGTGTTTGAGTCCTTGCTTTCACTTCTTTTGGGTATACCTAGGAGAACTGCTGGATACATTAATCTATGTTTAGCTTTTTGAGGAGTGATCAAATTGTTTTCCACAGTTGTGCACTGTTTTACATTCCTACCAGCAATGCAGGAGAGTTCCAATTTCTCTATATCCTTAATAAAGATCATTGTTTCTGTCCCATGATAGTAATGGAATATAAGCTAAGGCATGGAACAAATCTTTCTAGTGCCTTCCAAGGGAGCAAAGCCCTGCCTTACCTTGATTCTAGACATCTAGCCTCCTGAATCTCTTGAACTATGAGACAAATTTCTATTGTTTAAGCCACTCAAATTGTGGTACTTTGTTAAGGCAGCTCTAGCAAACTAATACAAGTACTATTTACATAATGCTACAAAGAAAAGCAAGTAGGGGCCCCTGGGCGGCTCAGTTGGTTAGAGTCTGCCTTTGGCTCAGGTTGTGATCCTGGGGTCCTGGGATGGAGCCCCACATTGGGCTCACTGCTCAGTGGGGAGCCTGCTTCTTCTCCCTTTCCCTCTGCTGCTCCCCTTGCTTCTGCTCTCTCACTCGGAATGAAGGAATGAAGGATGGGCAAGTATATACAGTTACCAAACATTAAAAAGACAAATTTGTCTTTGAGATACAAACTTCCAGTTATGAAATAAATGTCATAGGGATGTAAAGTACAACAAAGGGAATATAGTCAGTAATACTGTAATAACTATGGTGACAGAGGGTAATTAGATTAGGTGATAATTTCATAATGCATATAAATGTCAAGTCACCATACTGTACACCTGAAACTAATATAATACCGTATGTTAATTATACTTCAATGAAAAGGAAAACTTGTAATAACAGCACGTGTTTCTTTGTCAATATACTAACTAGCAAGTTCTTGCAATATGTGTAAAGTATATTTTGAGATAACTGCAACAAATGCAAAATGCTATTTTTAAAAACTTATGATTTCTACTGGTAGGAAAGTCCAAGGCACTGCTAATTCTACTATGGTTGTAGCTTATGATCAGAATGGATAGAAACACTCAATTTCAGGTGAAAGTTAATATAACTGAATCTGCGTTTATTCCCCCTTAAGTCACGTATTCCCTGAATTCTCTCTAATGATCTCAGGTTGCAAAACCCTGCTTTAGAGCTATTAATCTGAACTAATAATAAATAGGAATTTTTAAATACATAGTATATTTGTATGAACCAATGACTTTTTTCCTGTACTCTCAAGAAACTCACATCTTTTATACAACAATAATAGTGTATTTTTTTTCTCTCTTTCTAAAGCATTTGGGTGAGTAACATTTAAGGACTTTGGGGGAAGAACTTGTAACTTGATTTTTTCCATAACTGAGTCAGAAATAGGGTACAATCTTCAAGAGATTATCTATACACTAGTAACTGAAAGTTTCTTACCCTTGACTTCTGGGATCTTCCCACTGTGTGATACGAGTGTTGTGGTTGACAAAATATACTCTACCATTGCTGTCTGTTCTCTTCTCTTAAAGAAAGAAAAAAAAAAAGGCAAAGCATTAGGGTTGGCATAGTCTTCTTCCATAAACTAAAATAAAATGTACTGAATTTGCCCATTTCTCATTGCATTGATTTTATAGCTTCCAAATCACAACTTTAAAAGGTTTGATTTATTCTTTCACTTTTAAATTCATATACCTGCTAGAGCTATTAAATTATCATTACATTCTAGAAGCTAAACAGACTTAATTCACAATGTCCTGCCTACAGGACCTTTTTGTTCAATCTAACCAAAGGCAGCAAGAATAATTAACATTTTAACTTTTCATACATGACCTCATTTTATCTTTAATATTAGTCCCAGGAGTAGATAGTTTCATTTCATCTTCATGATAGGGAAACTTGGACAGGTTAAGTGATCTGCCCAAAATCTCAGAATTGAGTAATAATGACAGGATGGAAAGTGAGGTTGCTTTCAGGCATTCTTTGCATACCACTCACCTCCTTTCTTAAAATACAATGCGGGGGGAGGGATACAACTTGTTTCTTTGTTATATGCTAGGCATTATTTAACTAGAGAAGACACTGTTTCAAAATATATCCTCTTCCTTAATACACCCAGTTCCCAAATCCTAAATATCTAGAGTAACCTTCTATACAAAGGCTGGGAAAAGGGCTCGGTTCTTTAGTTTACTGCCTTTGAAACTGCAGCTTCTTTCCTCCATCTACCTCTTGCTTTAGGATTCTCCTTGTTTTCTTATTCCCATTCTACACAATTTCCCCTGAATTCCTGAGCTTTCTCAATAAGGTTTAGAAGACATGTAGATATCATTTTCTCTTTTAATAAAAGAAGAGTCAGTCCTTGAAATTTTAATATTAAGTTTGTTGCTTTGAACCACTGAATTCCCTATTCCATTACCAAATAATTCTTCTTCAAAAGATAATTTCTAAAAAAAAAAAAAAAAAAAAAAGATAATTTCTGTACCTGAATTTTTTTAGATGTCTCAAAATGAGGTAAGTGAAGTAATGAAGAATATAGAATGGATTCCAACATTTTTAAAAGGATAGTTTCTAAAAATTAGCAATTTCAAATAAAGCTTTAAGGTTAATTCCAAGCTGATAAAGTTTTTTTTTTCTTTAATCCCTTATGGTTTGAAAAGTTGGTATCTATTTTTCAAAAAACATTTATTTAGATCCTTTGGATCTTTCTCTGAGCAAGCTACTGCAGGACAAGTCTTGGCCAAATTATATAGCTATGTCAAGTTAGTATTTGGTAACTTTCAACTGTTACTATCTCTAGCACTAATTCCATTATTTCAAGTACAGTGGTAATATGGGAGGTTAGAATGGATATACTGGTGAGTATCCTGAACCCTAACATCTCTAGCTACTTACATCACGTAGGCCATAATAGAAAGAGAACCCCAAGCGTGTGTAACATACAGATAAAGGGATTCTGCATCTTGTGACACACTGTGAATATTAACACTGGCTTCCCTGGTCATGGCATCTTGAGTGTGAAAAGTAACCAACTTTAAGTCTGTCTCTGAGGTAAAAAGAAGCATCCACAGTGCTACAGCTACATAATAATGTTAGTTAATATTCTTGGCAGTCACATTAAATTTAAAATTTTAAAATATATTTGCAGAATCTATAATTTTTTCTATCCAAGTAATTTTTAAAGTAATTTTTATAATCTAAAAATAATACCAAGTGCATATCTGCCACATAAGTTCAGACTTCAGGCCAGAGAAAATATCTTTATACTTGATGGGTATATTTTTCTCTTCAAAAGTTAACATGAGGGACGCCTGGGTGGCTCAGTTGGTTAAGCGGCTGCCTTCGGCTCAGGTCATGATCCCAGCGTCCTGGGATCAAGTCCCACATCGGGCTCCTTGCTCGCTGGGGAGCCTGCTTCTCCCTCTGCCTCTGCCTGCCACTCTGTCTACCTGTGCTCGCGCTCTCTCTCTCTCTGACAAATAAATAAGTAAAATCTTAAAAAAAAAAAAAAATATATATATATATATATATATACATATATATATATATATATAAAAGTTAACATGAGGGGCGTCTGGGTGGCTCAGTGGGTTAAGGCCTCTGCCTTCGGCTCAGGTCATGATCTCAGGGTTCTGGGATCGAGCCCCGCATCGGGCTCTCTGCTCAGTGGGGAGCCTGGTTCCCCCTCTTTCTCAGCCTGCCTCTCTGCCTACTTGTTATCTCTGTCAAATAAATAAATAAAATATTTTTTTAAAAAGTTAACATGAAGCCAGATAAATTCAATAGAAAACTTCTTTTCTATGTATGTTCTAAGTATATACTGCTGATACTGACATTTCTTGAAAGCTGTGAGAAACAAAATTTCAAAAGGTGGGCACACTTGCAAACTGAAGGCTCATCTGCTTTTAATGAGAGGAAGTACTGTGACTATGAAGCTGATTTTTATTGAAAAAAGTCACGTGATAAACAATACTGAGATTACTGAAGAGCAAAGGGAATGCAGATCAGAGCCCTTCCTGATTGATGAATAAAACAGTAAAAAACAGAAGCTTCTTGCTGTTCTATGTATTCTTTCACAGCAACTCTCAAAAGGAGAAAATATCTTTATACGTCATGGGTAAAACCAGGTATACAAAGCCCTATTAGACTACACTGTTGAACCAAAAACACTCTTTGTTCTCCAGCCTCTTTAGTTTGCATGAATTAAAAATTCTTCACTGCCAGCTTGTAAGGTGGTAATGTCTAGTCCTAGCATATAAAGCCTGAAAGGATGAGGAAGCTGGATTTGAAATATATTATCATGGAGGCATCTGGGTGGCTAGGTCGGTTAAGTATCTGAGTCTTGGTCTCAGCTCGGGCCTTGATCTCAGGGTTGTGAGTTCAAGTCCCACATGGAGCCTGCTCATTGATTCATTCATAAATAAATAACATACTGTGTCACAAAAATAACGCCGTCTATTTCAGAACGTAAACAAAGGCTATGAATTGGGGTTTTATTTCCTGGGTCAATCCTGAAGATATGTCAGGTAGGGTTTTGTCTGTAACAGTACTAGTGTTGTCACTGGTTCCACAAATAAGGCATGTGCCCCAAAGCCAGAGAGTCATAAAGCAGTGCTTAGTCTAAGTAACAGGGTAATCATGAACTCATCTAGGAAAGGGGGTACACTTCAACTTCAGAAGTGTGAAAACTAAAAATAAGCAGAATGTAAAATAAGGAAAGAGTTTCATAACAAGGGTAAGCTGGGATTGGGTCTTTAGAGGCAATATTTCAGGGAAGAGTTGTTGGCTAAAGTTAGAAAAAAAAGAAAGATCCTAATAGTAATAAATTATTATTTATAATAATACATACTAATTATAATTAATTAATAAATATAATTTATAACATATATTTATATATGCAAATAATAATAAATACAGAAGGCACCGGAGCTTGCAGGTTTTTTTTTAATTAAAAAAAAAGTTTTTTTATAGATTTTATTTGAGACAGAGTGAGAGAGATACAGCACAAGCAGGGCAGAGGGGCAGGGGGAAAGGAAGAAGCAGACTCCCCACTGAGAAGGGAGCCTGATGCAGGACTTGATCCAAAGACCCTGGAATCATGACTTTGGCTGAAGGTAGATGCTTGAAGACTGAGTCATCCAAGCACCTAGAAAAGCTTTTTTGCATAAAGGCAACACAGCCTACAATTCATGCTTCTAATGATCAAGCAGTAATTTTTTCCTATAACTGGTTTGGAGAAGGTCTATGTTTCTGACAAAAGCTAACCGGTCACTCACTGGTCATTAAGAGGATAATATGTGACCTTCAGATACATCCTTTCAGTGCATCAATTTCTCCTCTGTAATACAGACATACAACAATTCTAGAAATAAAGCTGGGAAAATCATCCATGTGTAGTAAAAGCAATCTGACAAGCCTGGTTCAATACGCTTTATATAAAGGCAACATTCCTTTTCTAAAGTTACTTCATATCAACCATGCATTCTCCACTCTGACTCCAACACAGAAGACTCCTTATCACATTACCAAGTTTCGGTGATGACAGAAATTCACAATTCACTTTCAAATGCCCTCCCTTTATTACATGCGAATAACAATAACAATTTTAAGTATGAACTATCGTGTTTTTACCTCTGTCTCACAGGAGTGTTAAGGATAAATAACCAAAGGGCAATGGGACTTCTCAAAGGCAAACTTTATGTCTAGTATCATCTACTGCCCAGATTCATGTGACCTTGACACATCAATTTTTCTCCATTCCTCAATAAAGTAATGCTAGAGCAATCTATCTTGGGACCAATGCCTCCCAGACTATCTAGAAACATCATTTTCTGTTTTTTACCCCCAAGTTATGAAATATCTGCGCTCTTGAAGACAAAACTTCAACTAGTTCCATGGCCGGCTTTATTTGGCTGTTTCCTTTCTTTTTCTTTTTTTTTTTTAAAGATTTTATTTATTTGACAGAGAGAGATCAGAAGTAGGCAGAGAGGCAGGGTGAGAGAGAGGGGGAAGCAGGCTCCCCACCGAGCAGAAAGCCTGATGTGGGGCTCGATCTCAGGACCCTGAGATCGTGACCCGAGCCGAAGGTGGAGGCTCAAACCCACTGAGCCACCCAGGTGCCTCATGTTTCCTTCTTTCTATACTTTCTTTGGCTTCCATGCGAAACTACTTCTATATTGCCATATTTATTCTGAAAACTTGCTACTGTGCTAGGATTTACATATTACTATAAAACAAAACTTGGTAGGGTATGTAAAAGCTATTTATAGAATTTTAATACTAAGATAAATGTACTCAACAACAAAACATACCCAAGCACAAAGTCCTACCCTAACATGTTCCCCTTCCACTGTTCTTTCAAAATTACATCAACTCAACCAAACTATGAACAGTGTTTTAGAAGCACAAATGTGGTAAAAATATTTAAGCTTTTTATTTTGAAATAATCATTACAGGATGTTCCAAAATTATTCTAAGAATTTCATGTACCCTTCACCAGTTTCCCCCAATGGTAATATTTTATATAGCCATAGTACAATACTGAAATCAGGAAAGTGACACTGGTACACTACTGTTAACTACAGACTTCATATAATTTTCACCAAATTTTAAGCTAAATTCATTAATGTGAATGTATAATCTATGCAATTTTATCCCACATGTATAGATTTGTATAATCACTACCATGGCAAAGACACAGAACTACTTATATTACCTCCTGTATTGGTACCCACCTGCCACTGGCTCTGTCTCCTAGCAACTACTAATCTGTTTTCCATTTCTCTAATTTTGTCATTTTGACTATATTACATAAACTGAAACATACAGTATGTAATCTTTTAAGATAGACTTTTTTTCACTATGCATAATGCCCCTGAGGTCCATTCAGAATGTTCTGTGTATTAATTATCCATTTCTTTTTATTGTTAAATGCCCAAAATATTTTTAAACTTGAAAAGAGTAAAATAACTTTGAATTCCAATAAAAATTAACTGTAATAAGACAATCAACTTAGAACTTCTGGGAAATTTAATACCTATTTGGCACTCTGAATTGAACTAACACACTCTAAAAACTTCCCAGATATTCACTCAAGCAAGAATAGGCTATCATCCATAAATACCTGATTTTTAAAGTGACAAATGCAATGAAAAAAATCCCGGGACTTACCCCATCCAGGTGGCAGGGGACCAAGGGGATCAAATTCTTTATTTTGTGATGTAGTAAATAAATCTTGATTCTAAAAAGAATGACAACAACAACATCAAGAAAAAGGTGAGATAATGAACAACCTAATTAGAACCTTGAAAGCAAGGTTATGAGTTCTGGTGGTTACCAGTCTTCCCTGGTCATGTGCAATGTAACACACTTTTACAGAGTTCACGTCTTAGAGATGTGTCACACAGTTAATGGATATATGCCAATACGCTCTGGAGGAAAAAAAAAATCTTTGTAAACATTAATGCTTGAAATTATGTGAAATTCAAATATTACAAATATATAATCCCTACCCTCAAATGATCATTTTCTTCTTCAGCCACAACTCAGTAAATTAGAGAAATACATAAATCCCCCAAAAATCATTTATAAACCACAGTACTCAGAGTCACCGGATGGCTGAGACTAACCTTGTATTTCTAACTCAAAAAAAAGCAGCATATACAAAACATGGGGTATATACAAATATTGTCGAAAGAGGTGCGGGAGTAGAAAGAAGAGGCTATCAGATGAGGGAAAGAAAAGAATTCTACAGATCTGTAAAGAAGATTTCTTAAACTTCTGTTTCTAATGACCACATTGGTAGAGACAGAAGTCTGGTTAGAAAAAAAGGAAACCATTTGGGAAAATGAGTCAACCATATTTAAAATAAGAGAAGCAAAGGTCATAGTGACCATGTAGGGTTAATGGGTATGTTTTGGTTTAAATGTATAATAAAGTGGAGATAACATGTGGTCTCTTAGGAAGATTTGGTTAAACCCTTTCTCCTTTAGTAAGATAAAATGAGTAAATAATAGATTCTAACTGCTTTTTTTTTTTTTTTTTAAGATTTTATCTATTTATTTAAGAGAGAGAGAGAGCATGAGACCGGGTAGGGTCAGAGTTCGGAGAAGCAGACTCCCCACCAAGCAGGACCAAGCAGGAGCCCCAAGTGGGACTCCATCCCAGGACTCCATGATTATGACCTGAGCCCAAGGCAGTCGCTTAACCAACTGAGCCATCCAGGTGCCCCATTTTTTTTTTTAAGATTTTATTTATTTATCTGACAGACAGAGATCACAAGTAGGCAGAGAGGCAGAGAGAGAGGAGGAAACAGGCTGTCCGCAGAGCAGAGAGCCCAATGCGGGGCTCGATCCCACCACCCTGGGATCATGACCCGAGCCGAAGGCAGCAGCTTTAACCCACTGAGCCATCCAGGCGCCCCAGGTGCCCCATTTTCTAACTGTTTTTTAAAGAAAAATTATTAATGGAAAAAATATACAAAAAAAAAATGAGGAAGTAAACCCTATGTACCCAGCACCAAGACTCAACAAGTATTAAGACTTTGCCAAATTTTCTTTTTTTCCCCTCTTCTTTGCTGATCATTTAGTCATTTCACCCCTATATATTTTAGCATGTCTTTCTAGAATTTGTGGACATCTTCTCACATAACCACAACATTGTTAATCATACCTAGCAAAGAATCTATGTTAATTTTATCATCTAATATCTGGTCACTAATTAAATGCCTATGATTATTTGTTCAAGTCGAAACTGAAAGTCCTCACATTACACTTGGTTGAGTCTCAAGTCTCAGTCTACAGCAGCTCCCCCTCTTGTCTCTGGGGTTTTTTTCCCATGTCACTGACTTATTACAGAAACTGGGTAGCTGACTGAAAGTTTTAAAGGATAAACATTCTATCTCTGATTAAACAGCTCTTGGAAGACAGACCTATCAAGAACTGGCCTTGCTCTTCCTGACAGACACAATTATGAAAAGCACTGAGAGCAGAGAGACCAGGGATAAACACTTATAAAAGGTCTGAATACTGGTTATGGAACAGGTCTGAAAAGTCTGACATATAACAAACTATTGTGGTAATTTCCTAAGACCCAAGCCTAAGATCCAAGGCTCTTCCCTGGTTAAGTAAGTTGGGGACATACACACTGAAGCCATGGGCCAGGAAGAGCAATTACAGTGTTCCAACATCAACCATTTCCATTCTGAGGCTAAAAATACTAGGTGTAGAGGTGTTTGGCTGGCTCAGTCAGTACAGCATGTGACTCTTGATCTTCAGATAGTGAGTTCAAGCCCCACATTGGGTGTGGAGCCCACTTAAGGAAAAAAAAGCTAGGTGTGTAAGAGTCTACTGACCTATAACCAGGGAAACAAAGACCACTTTATAAAACAGACTTTCTTAGCAATATGCCACCACCCCATCACTTTTTAAGCAGCTGATAGTAAGAATGCTTAATTCATTCAATTCAGTTAATACTGCCAGCTATGTTAAAGGTAACTAAAATAGGCTGTTTAAATTATGATTTAAAACATGTTCTATAACAAGAACAAAGTGGAAGAATTTTAAAAAGTGGTCAGATTATTTCTGGATAAGAGTAAAAAAACAAAACAAAACAACAAAACAACAATAAAAAACCATGGACAATGAGGTAAAAAGCTACAATTCAAGAGAGGTTCCAAAGACTCTTAAGTATCAAACTGGTGAAGTTTACAAGGAAGCAATATATACTGTTGGTGCCCTGGAAATATATGCTAAAGCAGTGTTTCAAAACAATGTTTTAAAAGATGATGTACTGTAAAAGTAAGATAAAGAGCACATTTACAATGTGGATATGAGGGAATGAAAACTAACATTTCTATCCATCTAATAATAATATGTGCCAAACATATTAGGAACTTTATTTTATAGAATCCTCAAAAAAATTCCTCTCAGGAAATTTTGTAACAAATAAAGTAAATGAGCCGGATGAGGTTAAGTGACTTTCTCAAAGTCATATGGAGAAAGTAACTGTGTTATCAGGACTCAAACCCAGATGTGTCTGACTCCAAAGCCCATGTTCTTTCCACTGAACACCTATGTGGAAAATAGCTCTAAAGAAGCATGCAAACTAGGCATTCAAACCTAGAAGAAATTTGGCCAGGTATATCAAAGCTGTTATAATTTAGAAAGAAGGGAAGATGTAAAACAGCATAGGAAAAAAAAATGGGTAGTGTCAGGTAGGCAAGAGACAAATTAATTTCACTTCTAAAACCACTGGGAAGAAATATAATGACAGCTGCCTATAGAAAGTGGCAGGGGAGCACCTGGGTGGCTCAGGCGTTAAGCGTCTGCCTTCGGCTCAGGTCATGATCCCAGGGTCCTGGGATCGAGCCCCACATCGGACTCCCTGCTCTGCGGGAAGCCTGCTTCTCCCTCTCCCAACCCCCTTGCTTGTGTTCCCTCTCTCACTGTATCTCTCTCTGTCAAATAAATAAATAAAATCTTAAAAAAAAAAAAAAAAAAAAGAAAGTGGCAGGAAAAACTGTTAGATGAAAGAATCTTAGTCATAACTAGGTAGTGAAAGGAAGGCTGGTGATAAAGAAGAATTTGTTTAAATCCATGGATGAAACTATTATGGTGATTAGATCCAAGAAATAGATAAAAATATGGAGAAAAGGGGGGAAATAATGCTCAGAGAGGACAGTAATTTAATCTGCTGTATTCTAATAGGGATGATACCAATGGTGGTGGAGGGGAAGAGATGAAAATGGAGGTCAGCTTCTCCTGAACTCTTGAAGAGCTTATTTGGTTTTAAGTTCTATGTAATACTCAAACAAATCCCTTTTGTTTGGCCCACAGAATCATATTTCTCCAAGGACTATTTTCCTTTCCTCAGAGAAAAGATCTATAATACTTTATGATTTGAGAGACTATAAAATTCCTAACACCAAAGACTGCATTAAAAAACATTAATACATATACAATGGAATACTATGCAGCCATCAAAAGAAATGAAATCTTACCATTTGCGACGACATGGATGGAACTAGAGCGTATTATGCTTAGCGAAATAAGTCAACCGGAGAAAGACAACTATCACATGATCTCCCTGATATGAGGAAGTGGAGATGCAACGGGGGTGGGAGTTAAGGTGGTAGGAAAAGTAAAAATGAAACAAGATGGGATCGGGAGAGAGACAAACCAAAAGAGACTCTTAATGTCATAAAACAAACTGAGGGGGGTGGGGGGGAGAGGGGTTGGGAGAGGGTGGTGGGGTTACATTATATGTTTAAATAAAGCTTAAATTAAAAAAAAAACCATTAATATATTTTGGTGAACTTACAGCTATTTTTGCAATATTACTCTAAAGAAAAATATGTACAAACTTAAACCATTTCCCAAAGGAAATATTTGCATACCAAAGATAATATAGTTTTGAGGGACGCCTGGGTGGCTCAGTTGGTTAAGCGGCTGCTTTCGGCTCAGGTCATGATCCCAGCGTCCTGGGATCGAGTCCCGCATGGGGCTCCTTGCTCGGCAGGGAGCCTGCTTCTCCCTCTGCCTCCGCCTGCTGCTCTGTCTGCCTGTGCTCTCTCTCTCTCTCTCTAACTAATAAATAAAATCTTAAAAAAATATATATATATAGTTTTGAAGCCAGAATATATAGTTAGCATAATCATATAAGGAATTAATTTTCCTTAGTCTCCCAGAGCACCAATTGATTAGGTAAACTGAGCTTTTGTATGTTACAAAGTGATTCAATTCTGTCACTAGTTCTATATAACCACTTAATAGTCAGGTGCTCTTAGAGTCAAACCTTCAAATATTCTGCCAAGCTAGGGAGCATTAAATTCAGAACTGTCTTAATTCTCTTCAAACCACTTGGGTTTATTTTTATTACCCTTTTGTCCATTTATTTTAAGTTGTCCTAACTTCTTTTTTTATTTTTGACATTAAGAAAGCAAAGGAGGTTGAATTTTAGAAGTTTTCAAAGAGGTAAGAATAGAT
>RCUC01107199.1:0-26118 GCA_003697995.1 Taxidea taxus jeffersonii
GGGGGGGGGCACATGTGCCTGGCAGCCCACTGGTTGGTGACGACCTAGGAGGTGAACCTGTGTCCCACCATGATGGGCTTCTCTGCCCTCTGCAGGAACAGCTCCAGGAAGACCACCTATCTACAGGGATAAGGGACAAGGCGGGAGGAGGGTCATGGTCAGAGGCTGGCGGCAGGACCCCAGAGCTGGGGACCATAGACATGTGCACCTTTTTCAAGGGGGCAGGCCCTGGGCTGCTTTAAGCTACAGCTACTCTCCCAGCCTGCCCTGAGCAAGTCAGCTTGTGGAGCCTCCCTACCTTCTGCTCCCAGAGATGGGGGCCATCGGCGCTTCATCATACAAAGGGGAGCCTGGGGCTTCAGAGGCAGGAAGCCAGCCCCACAGTCAGCGTGCTGGAGCTAGGAACAGTCCCATGTGCTGAGCTCCAGAAAAACCCTGCAGGTGCCCTTCCCTGGCCGACCCCCTGCAGGTTCTGTCCCCACCTGCCAGGAGTGGAGCACCTTTGGGCACAGCCCTCCTTTCTATGGCCTACAGACTGGCTAGAATCAGCAGGGCTGGCCTCCTGCTCCACTTCGCTTTGAGGGGACTGTCGCTGGCCCCCACAGAGCTGTCTCCACCTCTTATAGGGTCCGCCCTTGAAGGCTACTAGGCCTCTTGTTGACAAGGTCCATCAGTCAACTGCTGCTATTCCTAGGAGCGGTCACTCTTGAACTCCCCCAAATCAGGAATCAGGTCCAGCCTGTGGGGAAGGAAGGGGAAAGAGGACCGCCAGAAGAAGAGGGGGCTTGCTTAGCTCCCAGCCGTGAATCCAAGAGTAGAAACTTCCAGGTCCAGGTCTACATCCCCTGGGCCCCAAGAAGTTGGAAGTCTTGTCTCTCTGAGGGGACTACCTGTGGGGACAGCAGCTCCCCCACTGTCAGCAAGGGTGGTGAGCACCCCCGAGACGGATTTTTGTTAAGGTTTTATTTATTTGTTTGACAGAGAGACAGCTAAAGAGGGAACACAGGCTGGGGGAGTGGGAGAGGGAGAAGCATGCTCCCCGCTGAGCAGGGAGCCCAACATGGCGGGGTTTGATCCCAGGACACCGAGATCATGACCAGAGCTGAAGGCAGATGCTTAACAACTGAGCTATCCAGGCACTCTGAGACTGATTTTTTCACACAGGCACTAAAGCTACTTCCCAGTGCCTGCCCTATACCTGGCAGCTTAGTAAATCGCTCACACAGGGAAAGTGGCCACTACACTTAAATAGGGGACAAGGCCACACACAGCTGACAGACACGAATCAGCTCACTGGTGGGCAAGTCCAGGTCCAGCCAACAAGGGAACAAGCCAGACATGAAGCACGGGAAGAGAAGAGTACTCCTGGCAGAGAGCAGAGAGAATGTAAAGGCCTGGAGTGAGGCACGAGGCACATGTGGGATGACCACACACCTGGGAGCCCCACAGAGGTGAGGGGGATATGGTGGGAGAGGAAAGGCTGGAGAAGACAGGCAGCTGGGGAGCGGATCACAGAGAGGATCAAAGGTTACGTTATGAAAAGATGACTCTGCTGGTTACCGGAGAAGAATGGGCTCTGTACAGCAGAGGACAGGGAGACCCTAAACCTAAGCCCTAACCCTAATCCCACCCTAGCCCTAATCAAATACTGTGCTCAATTTTGAGGACTGACAGCTCTATTCTGAAATCACAAACAAGTCCTTCATGCTGGCTTTCACTCCTTGCTCAGTATTGCACTGAAATTTCTACCCAGAACAATAAGGCATGAAATAAGGAATCCACATGTGAAAGGAAACAGTAGAACTAGGTCTATTCAGAGACCAGAGATAGCATCATTTTATATAGAAAGCTTCCTAAAGAATCAACAGAAAATGACCACAGCCAGTTCCCTAATTCCACAAAGTTACAGGATAAAATATCAATACACAAAAATATCTCTTATCTGTATATACTAACAATGAATCATCCAAAAAGGAATTTAAAAAAAAAACAATTCCATTTTAGGGAACATCAACATGGACAAAATACTTAGAAATAGATGTAATCAAGGTATGTGTCATATACACCAAAAATTACAAAACATTGCTGAAAGAAAGTAAGGGAATCCTAAATAAATCTGAGGATATCCCATGGTGATGAAAAGACATACTATTGATAAGATGGCAACAGTAACAAAACAATGTGGAAATTCAATATGCTCCCAAGAAATTTCACAAAGGCCTTTGGGAAGAAATGCACAAGCTAATCTTAACAGTCATATGGAATTTTAAGGGACCACAAGATAGCCAAAACGACCTTGAAAAAGAAAATCAAAGGTGAAAGTCATACTTTCAAAGTTCAAATCTTAATACAGAGCAACAGTAAATAAAACATTATGATACTGTCATAAAGGCATGCATACAACCTGAAAGAAATAATATATTATATGTTAATTAATTGATTTTTAAATTTACAAAAATTTTTAAATAAATAAAATAAATTTCTTTTTAAAAGTATGCATACAGATTAGTGGGATTTAACTGAGAGCCCAGAAATAAATCCCTTCATCTATGATCCACTGAATTTTGACAAGGATGGACAACATTACACTGGAGAGACAGAATGGTCTTTTCAGCAAAGGGTGCTAGACAATCGGCTACCTATGCACAGAGCAACAGAACTGGACCCTTTCCTCACACCACATAGACACATTAACTCAAAATAAGTTAAAGGCTTAAATGTAAGAGGTAAAATTATAAACCCTAGAAGAAACAAATGGGGATAAACCTTTATAACCTTGGATTTAGCAATGCTTTTAGATCTGACACCAAAGCATAAGAAGGGAAAGAAAAAAAAAAAAAACAGACAAATATCCTCAAAATTAAAAATCTCTCCCGGGTGCCTGGGTGGCTCAGTTGGTTAACCATCTGACTCTTAATTTTTGGCTCAGATCATGATCTCAAGGTCATGAGATTGAGCCCCATGTCAGTGTGGTGCCTGCTTAAGATTCTCTTTCCTTTTCCCTCTGCCCCTATCCAATTGCTTACTCTCTCTCACTTGCTCTTAAAAAAGAAATGTAAAACATTTAAAAGTATTTGTATATCAGAAGATACTATCCAGAAAGTGAAAAGACAGTCCCCAGAATGGAAGGAAATATTTGTACATTATTTATCTAATAAGAGTCTTTTGCCCTGAATATGTAAAGAGTTTTTACAACTCAACAAAAAGGCAGCCTCATTTTTAAAATGGGCAAAGGACTTGGATAGACCCTTCTCCAGAGAAATCATACAAATGGTGAAAAGCACATGAATAGACGTTCAACATCGTTAGTCTTTATGGAAATGAAGATTTAAACCAGTTAGATGTTGTTTTACACAAGTAGAATCACTATGATCAAGAAAACAAGAAGTAACAAAAGGATGTTGAGAAACTGAAGCCCTTAAACTTCGCTTATGAAAAATGGTGAGGTCTACATATAAAATAGTTTGACATTTACTCAAATAGATCCAAGCAGAATTACCATAGGGTTTAACAATTGTACTCCTAGATATATACCCCCCAAATTGACAACACTGGTTCAAACAAACAAACAAACAAACAAAAATGTACAGGAATACTCATAGCAGCCTTGTTCACAACAAGCAAAAACCAGAAATGTCCATCCATGGGGAAAAGGATGTCCTTTTGCAAATGACATATGCAAATGTCCATCCATGGGGGAAAGGATAAACAAAATGAGGTAGACCCATAAATGGCTCTCTTGTTCTGCCCTAGGAAGGAATGAAGTAAAATGGTTCATTTGTGGGGGAAAAATATGGTGTTTCCTTAAAATATTAAACACAGGGGTGCCTGGGTGGCTCAGTGCGTTAAAGCCTCTGCCTGCAGCTCAGGTCATGATCCCAGGGTCCTGGGATCGAGCACTGCATCGGGCTCTCTGCTCAGCAGGAAGCCTCCTTCTTCCACTCTCTCCCTCTGCCTACTTGTGATCTCTGTATGTCAAACATATAAATAAAATCTTTAAAATATTAAACACAGAATTCCACTGCAGCCTATATGCCCCTAAAAATTGAAAGTAGAAATACCCATATTCAGAGCAGCATTTCTCACAAGGCCAAAAGGTGGAAGCCGCCCAAGTGTCCACTGAAAGATGAATGGATAAACCAAATGTGGTTTATACACCATGGAACATGATTCAGCCTTAAAAACGAAGGGAGTTCTGACACAGGCTACAACACGGGTTGAACGTGGAAGTCATTATGCTGAGTGAAATCAGCCAGTCATGGAAGGACAGATACTGTGTGATCCCACTTGGATGAGGCGTCTGGGACACAAAGCTGGATGTGGCTGCAGGGGGCCGAGGAGAAAGGACAATGGGGAGTTGGTGTTTCATGCATACAGGCTCCCTCATGGAGAATGAGAAAATTCTGGAGAATGACATACAACCGTGGGAACTCAATTAAGGCCAGAGAATCGTGTACCTGAAATGTTTTAAGGGGTCAATGTTCTTATGTTCAGTCACCGTGAAAAAGTGAATGAAGGACCAATGCCTGTCACAGAGTGGATGGACACTGAAAACAGCCCCAGTGACATAAGTCAAATAGAAATACCACTCTGATAGGAGCCATCTGTGCTCCTTAATTAAGTCCATCAAGGTTACTCAAATAAGGGAAAGTCCTGGAAGAAGTTCCAGAAGAAGAAAACTGGATCCAAATGGAGAAGATGTTTCAGACCATCAGGCAGCTGAAGTGGGCCCGTGGTCTGGGTTCAAATGTGGGAACCATCATGATTTCCTCACTTGGGGTTATGTGGTGGTTCCTCATGATACTGTCCCTGTTTGGGATAAAAGGCACCGAAGAAGCCTGTGTGAAGTGGCAAATGTGGTAAAGAAATGACAGCTGGGGAGTCTGAGTGTGGAAATAAAGCATATTTGTGCTGCTGTGACAAGTGACTGCAGATCTGAAATCACCACAGAGTAAATGACTCTTCCGAACATCCACGTTAGCACTACGTACAGAAGCAGAGAGGACATCAGACTTCAGGATGGAGGCCAAGCCCTCCCAGATCCAGTTCACCCACCCTGGAGAGGCCACTCGCCCTTGGAGGAGGCCACATGTTAGCAAGAGACTCATGGGAGGATTAAATCAGGCCCCCCATGTCTTGGGTGCAGTAGGAGTGGGATTAGAACTGTGAAAAAGCATGAAGGGAAGCCTCAGTAAAGTGGACTGGGGACGCCAGAAGGGGAGGCTGGAAGGGGGCACCTGGAGCTCAGTGCCCATTACAGACCCCACATTACAATCCCTCATGGGAGAGACTCACCTGTTCTAGGCCCCGCAGGGGAAGCTGGGGGGTTCATCTCCTACAAGACATACACCATCCCCACAGCACAGCCGGTGAGAATCCTCCATACCCCCAATCCCTGCCTTGCTCCAGTGGACTTTCCTTCCAAGCAACCCTCCCAACTTCTTTCTCCTTCTCCATGAAATAATGTTCCTCTCCTTTGTTTCTTGCACTTGCCTGTGATGTGCCCATAGCTTGCTCATCCCAGATTGCCATTCTCTGTTATTCCCGAATAAGCCCATTCTACTGGTCAAATAACTGGCAGTTTGAGTTTAAGGCTAACAGAACTAATAAATTTGAGAAACTTGCAAGGAACAAAACCAATATACACAAATCAATTGCATTTCTACGTGCTCCAAAGGAACCATCAGAAAGAGACGATGGAGAACAACCTCATTTTCTACTGCATCCAAAAGAACAAGATACCTAGGAGTCCCCTGAACCAAAGGGGTGACAGACCTGTCCTCTGACAGTCATGGGACACTGATGACACACAGGGAGGGAGACACACGGAGACGGGAAGACACCTGTGCTCAGGGAAGAACCGACACTGGGAAAATACCTCCTCTCCCCAAAGCCATCTGCACAGTCTGCACTGTCGTTCTCGAACTTCCAGACTCCAGACCAGCCCTGATGCAGTGTGGACATGGGAAGGACCCTGCAGGGCCGAGGCAGGGGGAGCGCGAGCACTGAGATGGGCGGCCGCTCCCTGACTATAGACTGTCTCAGGAGCCCCAGGAACTGAATCCAAATGCACACAAACACAGATGCGGGACCCAGGGTGCACATTCAAGCCCAGAATGGGGCCTCCACAGCCCCACAAACAGTAAAGCGGGAGGCCATGTCACCACACACAAAAACACAGAAGCCCCAGTGTCTACACAGCGCACCCTTCCTCTGTGGGGTCCTGAGACCACACACCCCCTCACCAGTCCCGGCTCAGGCAGGTTCTCCTCACCTTCTCCAGTGGCCAGTCCTAAGGCGGCGAAACTGCTGTCAGTGTGGACATGGCCCCACTCTCCACAGTAGGTCCTGTCAGTGTGGATGTGGGCCCACATCCTCCCCAGCTTGTCCTGTCAGCATGGGAGCAGCCCCATGTCCTCCAGAAGTCTCCACAGCGGTCCCAAGGAGGCCCGACTCCTGTCCCAGCTGGGGCTGCACAGGCCAGGCTTAGGAGAGGAGTTGGGGTCCTGTGCCCTCTGCAGGCAATGGAGAGCAGTGCAGTACTAGGGGAGCTCACCCTTCAAAGGAAGCACCTGCTCCACTCCCTCCCAGGGTCCAGGTGGAGCCATTTCATTCTGGAAATTCAAGCTGCATGGAGCCCAATATCCCCCCAATTCTCCAAAAATAGCTAAGGAAAAATGAATTGGAAACAATATGGAATGACAACAGTCCTGACCCAAACGGTGGCACTGAACTTGACCCTGGCCCTGATGCAGATCCACACTCTGACCTGAACTTGCTCTCAGTCCTAGCCCTGACCCCAATCCAAGACCCTAACCCTAACCAAGACCCAGGTTCAGGTTTCAGCCAGAGTTCTAGATCAGGCTTTGGAGATAGTGTCAGGGTAAGGACTTAGAGTGAGGGCCAAGGAAAGAGTTAGAGTTTAGGGCTTTAGGTTTATGATTTAGGATTTAAGACTCAGGGCTTCTAGGATGAAGTTCAAAGTCAAATTTGGAGTTTGGATTCATGCTGGGATTTGGGTTCAGGGTTCATGGGTCAGAATTCTGGTTTAGGGTTTGGGTTCATGGTTCAGAGTTTGGATCCAGGACTCAGGTTCAGAGTTTAGGCTTTGGGTTCAATTTCAGGTTTGGGATTCAGGGTTCCAGTTTGGGCTTTAAGGTCAGGTTAGGCTTCACCATTCAAGTTGGGGCTAAGGTTAGGTTTAGAGATGACGCATTTTCCTCAGATGTTCATCATGGACACAAAATATCTATCTGAACTTTCTAAATCTGAAATGCATTTCATCTGGGTGTCAGGAGGTCGTTTAGAATTTAAGATCTCCATAACTCCCTACTGGCAGCATTCTGATCCCAGGGTGTAAAGCCAAAAAATACCACCTCCTAGAAATGTCAGCCATGAGGATATAGTCACAGAAACCACACCCAGAACTCAATGAAGGACAAACATCTCATGAAGCAGATGCTGCAGATCACCACCACTCCCATGAAGTAGCTCTACAGTGGACTCCAGGTCTGTCCCCTGCCCGGGATCACATGGGGCACCACATTCTTCCAATACTCCATCCTCAGGACAAAAACCGTGACTGTCCTCATCAGTCCTGTGTGCAGGCTCACGGGGAGCCCTGCAAAAGCCAGACACCTTCTTGAGAGCACTCAGACTCTCATGCCTATCATAGCAGATGGAGGGTGCTGCTCTCTGCAACTTCCATACCACCTAGAGAATGCTTGGAACAAGTCTTGCCATACTCCATGCAAAAGGCGTATTCTCCATCTACAAAATGATGGACACCAAGACATCAGGACTCCCCACACCTTCTTGCACCTAGATAAGCTGGAGCTACAGCTTGGCCAGAGCTATTATCCCCAAGCCCTTACACACACACACACACACACACACACACACACACACACACACACTTCCCTTGTGCACTCCAGATGAGTTTCCATCCACCTTGTGCATTCTCAGCCATTGTCTCTGCAGAGGTCCTGGGACTGAGGTGCTAGGTGCTAAAACAGCACCTTCAACCATTTATTATCAGAAATTAATATTTGTTTTATTAACAGATGCATCACAGAAGATTTTGCCAACATGGCAATTAGAAAAGTCATTACAACAGAGGTCCTAACAACCTGTGCCAATCTCCACGTCTCCACTTCCTGGCTCCAGGGATTGGCTCATAAATGGGTATGTGACCTGGCCCCTGCCAATAAGGAGGGAGGCACTTTAAGTCTCAGTCTGTAGAGCTAATCATGGGGTGGACCACCCAGGCCAGGGGCTTATCCATCCCCTAGGCCATGTCTGTGCCAGTGCCACAGAGAGCCCAGGAAGCCAGATGCTCCATAACATTGCTGAAGATTGAATCAGACTTGTCCTGAGGCCCACGCATGCTAGATCCTCCGCTAACTCAGGAGAACCCTAAATGTGCTCATGGTCTTGGCCCGAAAAAGATGAGCATCTATGTGGTATATAACCCGCAAGATACACCCGCCAGGCTATGGGGACTGACTCAGCCAAACAATACCTACATGGGATTCAACCACAGCAAACATGTTGTGGGAAGCTGGAGTCCCACAGAGAAATGCTCGGGGGGGCGGGGGGTAGGGGGGCGGGAGTGGGAATTCCTGAGGCCTTCATTGTTGGCCAATTGCACTATCACCCTTTTTTCCTCTCACATGCAGGGGCCGGGGTCAGGCAGGATAGATCTCAGTGTCTTCCCACTCTGCCACTGGAAAAGAAGAGCCCTCTCCCCCATCATCCATCGTGTTGCAGATCTGGGGTGTGGGAAACTACCCCCCATGGGCCAAATGGACCTCTCCCTGTATTCTCACAATCCAGTGTGTCTGGAAGATGAATTACGGATGGTCTGTGGCTGCTTTCAGGCCACAGTGCAAGAGTGGGGTCATTGCCGGAGACACCACATGGACGGCAACATCGAACAGAAAATCTTTACAGAAGACTTCCCAGAAGAGTCTGTGCCGACTCAAAGATCCTAGGATCATGTCTCAAAGATCCTAGGATCATGTCCCTTCTTTGAGTAGAATGTAGCGCCTTCTGGGTCAAATCTAATTTCTTCAACCCCAGAGGCAAGGACTTCCATCCTTTTAGCCAGAACCCCATCTCCATCCTCCTCTACTGATGCCTTGAATGGCATGTCTACAGGTCTGCAGCCCAGCGGGAATTCACTGTTGTTTCCATCGTAGTGATGCTCAGAAACGGAAGTGTAAGTGTGAACTTGTGAGGGTGAACGGGTGTTTCCTCTTTGGTAGCCACAGTGTGCAAGGAGAAGACAATAGAGTAGCATGCTTTCTGTCCCACAGGAACGGCCACGCACTGTGGTTGCACCGCGATCTCAGAAGGAAGCCACCTTCACAGAACAAACGCTCAGGTAGGCACACGCTCAGCCTCCCCTCCTCCCTTAACTCTCCCTCTGGGGAGCTCACCACCCTGGTGGCTGACAGGGAAGCCGCCTGGACCAGGACTTTGGTCCTACATGTCCCCAAGATGCACCTAGCGAGAAAGAGCTCCCAATACCGGGTAGGCACACGGCCGGTATCACCTCACAACGACAGCCAGTTCTCCCGTTTTCTGCCCAAATGAATGCTGCTTTGGGCAGAAATCTTGTGAGAATTGGTTGGGTACCCACGCAAACTAGGTTACGGCGGTGGGGGCCCTCAGGGGGGCTGCATAGGCCTGTCCCGAGGTCCCGTGTGGTCACGGGCCAAAGCTTGTGAGAAATCCTCTAAATGCCAGGTTCAATCGTGGCACAGATGGCCTCTGAATGCAGGTCAAGCTTGTCCTCTACTCTGCCCTCTGGGGAGCCTGCCTAAGAGCTGGCAGTTGGGGTCTGCCATGACCCTAGGCCTTAACCCGAACCCTGGGTTGGTTTCATAGGCTTTCACCCAAGAGGCCTGGCCCCCAAGCCCTCCAGATTGGGGACCCCTGAGCCACACCCCAGGAGTCTGCCTGACACCCAGGAGGAAACCGTGGCCCATGCAGATGCTCAGAACCCTCAGAGAAGGAGAAACCTGCATGCACCCCTGGGGCCACCCCCAACTTTGAGGGTCTCCCTGGAGACAAACCTGAAGCCTGACACCCCGTCTGAACACTCCCTCCACTCAGCACCCCGGCGATCCTGCCTCAGCGCCGGCAGATTGGGCCTGCCATGCCCCTAGCCACGAGCCCTAACTCTATTTTGGGTTGTCAGGCTTCCATGTCCAGCAGCCTAGCTTCCCGAACCCCCCAGATTAGGGAACCCTGATCCAACGCCAGGACTCCACCTGCCAGCCAGGAGGAATCCATGCATTTGGGAGCAGCACAAACCCCTCAGGGCTGGAAAAACCTGCATGACCCCTCAGGCCATCCCAAATTTCGGGCCCCCCAGGCCAGAAACCCAGAGCCTGATACTCAGTCTCACCCACTCTGTCACCTCTAACCCCGGGGAACACGCCTCTGCAGTTGCCCTAAGGGGAACCGTGGGAACATCCCACGGTCCTGCATGGCCACCACAGGCACCTAGGGATAAAGGGCTCCCAATACCAGGAGGGGGCGTGGCCCAAATCGCCGCATAATGCTGGCCAATTCTCACCAGATTTCTGCCCAAGACGATGTCAATTTGGGCAGAAAGCTGGTGAGAATTCTCTGGGAAATCCCGGCGATCCTACTTCTCACAGCAAAGGCCTTCCAGGGAGCCACCTGGGCCTGGCCAGAGGGCCCAGGTGGTCGCAGCCTGAAGATTACGATAAAGCCCTTTACAGGCCAGGAGCACAGGTGGCCTGGATGGCCTCTGAACACCGGCCAAACATGCCCTCTACTCATCTGTCCCCAGGGGAGCCCACCTCAGGGCCTTTGGATGGGGCCTGCCATGCCCCTAGGTCCTAACCCTACCCCTGGGTGGTGTTCTCAGTCTTCCATCCCCAGGGGCCTGGCCATCCCGAGCCTTCCAGATTGGGCACCCCTGAGCCACACCCCAGAACTTGGCCTGCCACCCATCAGGAAGCCGGTGCCTTTGGGAGCTGCCCCAAACCCTCAGAGCTGGAGAAGCCTGCATGCTTCTCCATGACCCTCAGGTCACCCCAAACTTCGGGGCCTCCCCCTGATGCTCAGTCTCACCCTCTCCCTCAACTCTGCCCCTAGAGAGCTCGCCTCCACAGGTGCCCTCAGGGAGCAGCATGGGACTGGCTCGCAGTCCCCTAGGGCCCCAACACGCACCTAGCGAAAAAGAGCTCCCAGTACGGGGCAGGTGCGTGGCCCAAATTGCCGCCCAACAGCCAATTCTAAAGAGTTTTCTGCCCAAATTGACATGGATTGGGGCAGAAAGCTCGTGAGAATCGGCCAGAAACCCCCCAGGGAACTCGCTTCCGGCTGTCCGGGACTTCAGGGGAGCCTCCAGCACCTGGCCCGTGGTCTTGAGTGGTCGCAGCACGAACCCTGCGAGGAGGTGCTCGAAAAGCCACACACACACGTGGCCAAACACTCCATCTCCTCAGCCCCCTGGCGTGCCAGTCTCAGCGCTGGTGGATCGGGCCTCACATGCCCCTAGGCCCTCACCAGAACCCTAGGTTGGGTATTCAGCCTTCTGTCCCCAGGGGCTATCCGCCAGGCTCTCCACACTGGGGACCCTGGACCCACGCCCCAAGAGTCTACCTGCCGTCCAGATGGAAACTGCCGTCTGGAGCTGCTCAGAACTCTCAGACCGGAGGAAACTGCATGCCTCCCTGAGGCCACCCCAACTTTAGGAGGCCCCCCTGGGGCCTGATGCACCCCATGATGTCCTCAACTCCGCCCCCCCAGGGATCCTGCCTCAGCGCCAGCAGATTGGACCTGCCATGCCCCTAGCCCCTAACCCTAATTCTAAGTTGGGTTTTCAGGCTTCCGTCCCAAGAGGCCTGGCCCCCAAGCCCCCCAGATTGGGGACCTCTGAGCCCAACCTAGGACTCCGCCTGCCACGGGGGGAGGATATCTTGCCCTTTTGAGCGGCACAAAACCCTCAAAGCGGGGGAAACCAGCACGCCCCCTGGAGGCCACCCCTACCTTTGGGGCCCCGCTGGGCCACCAACTTTAAGCCTGAGCCTCGGGCCTGAGCCCCTCCCTCAACGCTGGCCCTGGAAAGCTCCCCTTAGCTGTGGCCCTCAGGGGAGTCGAGGGGGTGCAGTGCGTCGCGCCACGCGCGTAGCAAGAACACGCTCTGAACAGCGGCCCGAGCGCGGCCGAATCACCGCACAGCGCCGGCCAGTTCTCACGAGCTTTCTACCCAAATCGATATAGATTTGGGCAGAATGCTCATGAGATTTGGCCGGAAACCCTCGGCCAACTCGCTTCCGGCTGCGTGGGCCTTCAGGGAAGCTGCCTGGGCCTGGCTGGAGGTCCGAGTGGTTGCGGCCTAACCCCGTGAGAAAGCGCTCTAAAAGCCAGGGCGCCCGTGGCCAAAGCCTCCCTCTACTCAGCCCCCTCGGGGTTCGTTTTCAGCGCTGGCAGACCAGGCCTCCCGTGACCTTAGGCCCTATCCTGAACCCTAGGTTCGGTTTTCAGGCTTCCATCCCCAGGGGCCTGTCCCCCACGCCCTCCAGATTTGGGACCCCGGAGCCACACCCCGGGAGTCCGCTTGCCACCCAGATGGAAACCGTGCCGTTTGCAGCTGTGCAGAACCCTTCAGAGCCTGAGAAACCTGCATGTCCCCTGAGGATCCCCCACCTTCTGCAGCCCCCTGGCTACAAACCCGCAGCCTGACATGCCTCCTGACCCCGCCCTCAACTCAGCACCCCAGGGAACTCACCTTAGCCCTGGCAGATCCGGCCTGCCATGCCCTTAGCTCAGCTCACCTCAGGGACCCCTGTCAGCTCTAGGCAGACCTAGAACTCCCTTCTGCCGCGAAGCTCTGGGATCCCCCCTCCTTCTTTCAAAATTACTGGCCCGAGTCTTCCATGAAAATAGTAAAAAACTACTTCCTGAATGCTTAAGACCTCCTTTCCTCTCCTGTCATATTTCTCTCCATTTACCTTGTACCTGGGCCAACTGGAAGGAACATATCAGTGGAACATGGATGTGCTCTGAGATCTGAATCTTTCATGGCAGCTTCCTGAGGGCTCCTTATGCAATTAGAAACTAGTGTATCCTACCACAGTGTGTTTGAAAATGATCATCTACAGAAGAGATGAGTGAAAATCACTCCATTTTTACCTCACTCATCATGAAGCACAACATGGTGTTCTTCTTTCCTTCCTTGACTTCAATTCCAATTCGTTTCCGTGCAGTGGTAATTCCTTTGCTTCAGGAGTAGGATTTCATGATTCCTCACCTGCATAGAACAGCCAGAGCTTATCACAAGTGCCCTCCCTAATAGCCGTCACCCACTGAACCCTTCCCCCCACACCCCTGCCCTCTAGCAACCCTCGGTTTCTGTTCTGAGGTGGAGCCTGTTTCCTCATTGGCCTTTCTCCCCTCACTATGTTCACCTGTTTTCCTTCTGAAATTCCATAGGAGTCAAGTCATCAGCTATTGGTCTTATCCTACTGATTTTGCTTACCTGAATCCACTCTAGATCCATCCACATCCTTGCAGATGGTAAGATTCCCTTCTTTTTGAAGCTGGCTCCTATTCCATTGTGTGTAGATGTAGATATAGATATAGATAAAGATATAGATATAGATATAGATCTCCCACATCTTCTTTGTGCATTCTTCAGTGAATGGACATTGGGACTCCCTCCATCATTTTGCTATTGTTGATAATAAACATCACGGTGTTTGTACCCCCATTGAATGTGCATTTTTTTGTCCTTTTGGCAAATACCTAGGAGTGCAATTGCTGGATCCTAGGGTTGTTCAGTTTTTAGCTTTTGGAGGAAGCACCATACTCTTTCCCAGAGTGGCTGCAACAGCCCGCATGCCCACGGACAGTGCAGGTGGGTTCTGCCTTAAGCAGAACATTCCTTGCCAGCAATTGCCTAAGGAGGAAATGGAAAACCTGTGGGATAACCTGACTCAAGTAGTCAGGCATGAAATTCACCTCAGGGTTCCTGACGCCAAGCCTAGTGAAGCCACCAGCATGCCTCTATCCAGGAGAATTCCCAAACACTCTCCTTCTGACTTCACCACCCATGAAACTGGGTGTCCCTGGCCTGAGTTCCGGGATGTTTGCAACACACCTGGCCAGAAAGCGCTCTCAACAGTGGGCACGAGTGTGGCCTGAATCACTGTGCAAGGCTGGCCAATTCTCACGAGCTTTCCGCCCAAATCATGTTGATTTGGGCGGAAAGCTCGTGAGAATTGGCCAGAAAGACCGGGCGAACTTGCTTCGGGCTGTGGGGGCCTTGGGGAGCTGCCTGGGCCTG
This sequence comes from Taxidea taxus jeffersonii, assembly GCA_003697995.1. Lineage (NCBI taxonomy): Eukaryota > Metazoa > Chordata > Mammalia > Carnivora > Mustelidae > Taxidea > Taxidea taxus. The sequence continues at coordinate 14,330 of RCUC01107199.1, forward strand.
GCCCGGGGTCCCGCGTGCTGTCCCCTGAAGCCTACAGGAAAGCGCTCTAAAGGGCAGGTGTACGCGCGCAGCTGGGTTGCCTCCGAATGCCCACCACACCCACCCTCTACTCAACCACCCTGGGTGCCCGCCTCAAACCCACACCCTAACTCCTAATTTCATTGCATAGCTCTTTGCTCATAGTGATGGATCCAAATATGGCTACAACTTGTTCTTAAGAGTCAAAATTGTTGCAATAATTAGTAGGAGGGTGGGGAAAAAAAATGAGCAGATGATCAAAGGCAATTAGAATTGGAATTACAATTGGAAAATTTTGTTTAAAAAAATAGCATAGCGCTTTTGTCCATAGCTTTGCCTATAAAGTAAAACCAACTTTTTAACTTTCTTCTCTCTAGAACAAAGATCTCTTTGTTCTCACCTACGGAGCTCTGGCTGCCCAACTGTGTAAAGATTATGAGAAAGATGAAGATGAACAAATACTTAGATAAAATGTAAGTAGAATCTTTCATTCTCATGGGATGTATATTGTTTGTTAACATCCCTGAATTTTGTCCACCTCTAAGGACTTCGCTTCATTTCACAAGCTTTTCTATTATTTCAATAAATCACATTTTCAAGCTGAAGATCATTTCTAACAACTGCCATTGTTGTTAAGTTGTTTTAAGTATAAAGTAAGAGGAAGAAAAGCTTTTTCTATGAAAAACAAGCATGGAAAATATTTTTTTTTATGTAGAAATCATCTCTTTGCTGGTCACTTATAAGCAAAAGTATGGTAAAAACAGATTGTTCCTTTAACAAATGTGACGGATCATCAAATTTGATTCTTTTCAGAAGTCTTCTGTTCTAATATAACTCCTTCTAAAATAAACATATGCTTACCTAAGTACAGACCATCTGGGAAGGATATACAAAGAATTACTAATGGCAGCTGCCTGAGAGAACTTGGATACAGGGGATGACACGTAGAAGACAAATTTACTTTTTACTATGTAGTGTTTTTATTGTTTGAATGCTTTTACCATTGCTATGCTTTATTTAAAAATATATTAAAGGGAGAAACTCACACCTTCCTTTTAAAATACAGTTCATTCTCCTTGTCTTTATTAATGGAGATTCCTTCTGCACAAATTCAACCTTTAATTTTCTCAGGATAATTATATGATCATCAGATCATCAGATTATTGCACAATCATAAAATATCTGTCAACATTTTTGGAGCCTCTTAATTATGGATCCTGAAAAGGAATCTAGCAGGGCAATGACTAGAAAACATGTACTAATTAGAAAATTGAGTTAGAAAGGTTGAAGGGGAAATTTAGCCTAGTGGAGCATTTTAGGACTTTTAAAGAGGGTTCATTGTGCTTTTAGTTGGAAAACAGAAAAAAGACAACATAAAGGAAAACTTGAAAGGTTTTTTTTTTTTAATTTTTATTTATTTTTTTAATTTCTTTTCAGTGTTTCAGGATTCATTGTTTATGCACCACACCCAGTGCTCCATGCAATACATGCCCTCCTTAATACCCACCACCAGGCTCACCCAAACCCCCAACCCCTCTCCCCTCCAAAACCCTCAGTTAGTTCCTCAGAGTCCACAGTCTCTCATGGTTCATATCCCCCTCCAAATTCCCCCAACTCCCTTCTCCTCCCCATCTCCCAATGTCCTCCATGTTATTCCTTGTGCTCCACAAGTAAATGAAAGCACATGATAATTGACTTTCTCTGCTTGACTTATTTTACTCAGCATAATCTCTTCCAGTCCCATCCATGTTGATACAAAAGTTGGGTATTCATCCTTTCTGATGGAGACATAATACTCCATTGTATGTATGGACCATATCTTCTTTATCCATTCATCTGTTGAAGGGCATCTTGGTTCTTTCCATAGTTTGGCGACTGTGGCCATTGCAGCTATGAACATCGGGGTACCTATGGCCCTTCTTTTCACTACATCTGTATCTTTGGGGTAAATACCCAGTAGTGCAATTGCAGGGTCATAGGGAAGCTCTATTTTTAATTTCTTAAGGAATCTCCACACTGTTTTCCAAAGTGGCTGCACTAACTTGCATTCCACCAAGACTGTAAGAGGTTCCCCTTTCTCCACATCCTCTCCAACACACATTGTTTCCTGTCTTGTTCATTTTGGCCATTCTAACTGGTGTAAGGTAGTATCTCGATGTGGTTTTGATTTGAATCTCCCAGATGGCTAATGATGATGAAACATTTTTTCATGTGTCTGTTAGCCATTTGTATGTCTTCATTGGAGAAGTATCTGTTCATGTCTTCTGCCCACTTTTTGACATGATCTGTTTTGTGTGTGTTGAGTTTGAGGAGTTCTTTATAGATCTTGGATTTCAGCCCTTTGTCTGTAGTGTCATTTGCAAATATGTTCTCTCCATTCCGTGGGTTGCCTCTTTGTTTTGTTGACTGTTTCCTTCGCTGTGCAGAAGCTTTTGATCTTGATGAAGTCCCAAAAGTTCATGTTCACCTTTGTTTCCTTTGCCTTTGGAGGCATATCTTGAAAGAAGTTGCTGTGGCCGATGTTGAAGAGGTTACTGCCTCTGTTCTCCTCTAGGATTCTGATGGATTCCTGCCTCATACTGAAGTCTTTTATCCATTTTGAGTTTATCTTTGTGTATGGTGTAAGAGAATGGCCGAGTTCCATTCTTCCACACATCGCTGTCCAATTTTCCCAGCACGATTTATTGAAAGATTTTTTTTGAACCCTGGTTTCCTCCCTTTCTAAGCTTCTTCTTTTTCCACGAGAAAGTTCTTTTTCATTGTTCTCTGTTCATTTTGGTCCATGTAACTTCTTTGTTCATTGAGTACTTGCTAAGGTAAAGTGTCTTTAATAGTGGAAGCTGCTTAACCAGTTTTACCCTTAGGTCATCCTTAAACATGTGATATAGCATTTCCAGAGTACACATCATTTTATGTAGCTTATGTTAAATTTGCATTGTTTTGTGGAACAGCTGTAGAAAATGAAGAAATTCATTTATTTGACTGAAAAAAAATATCTTGGTTAGCTACTTGGGTGCACGTTTTAACAAATAAGAATGAAATATTAAAAAATAAATTTTGAGAGGCTACCGAAAGGTCTTGCCTTGAGAAAAGCAATAATTTACATTTGGATTTCTTTAATAGCTTCTGCTAAAAACATATTACATTTTTAATCTGATGTATAAGCTATCTACTTTACAGAAACAGACCCTTTGACCAAAGCAAAATGTGTGTGTACGTGTGTGTGCTGTGTATATGTGTGTGTGTGCAGACCATATATGTGTGCTCCACTGACCATAACATTCTGGCTTTCTCTCTCTCTCTCTCTCTTTTTTTTAAGATTTCGTTCATTTATTTAAGAGAGAGCAGAGCAGGAGAGAGAGCACACATGAGGGAGGGAGGAGAGGCAGAGAGAGGGGGAAGCAGGCTCCCGACTTAAACAGGAAGCTTGATATGGGGCTCGATCCCAGGACCCCAGGATCATGACCTGAGCCTACGGCAAATACTTAACCAACTGAGCCACCCAGGCGCCCCAGCATTCTGGCTTTCTATCACTGCCCGCCGTCCAGGGCTGTAGGTATACATTAAAAGTAGGAAACACTGGCAACATTTTTTCAATCCCGGTACAACTATTTCCTCAAGGTATACATTCTGTTCTTCAAAAGTTTTTTTTTCAGTGTGAACTTTCTAGCTGGACTCACCAAATAGTTTCCTCAGGAGGCAAGTAAGCCAAACCGAATATCTCTGCCTACTCCGAAATATCAATAGAATAGCTCATCGATTTAGTGAAGTAATGAGCACTCTGACATCAAACCCACCCATCTCCCCCGACCAGCCAGCCACAAAATCTCCCCCCTTTAGGCCCCATGGGACAGACATTGCCTTTACGCACGGTGGTGCTTTATCTTGGTGGGCCTTCTGTTGCTCCGTTCACATCATTTCACTTGTCTATGTACATGTGGTTGTGAAATCAAAAGACCAAGGTCGTGCCAGTTGTTCAGCAAAAGCAGTCTTCTTCCTTTTTAGTCCCGCCACGGAGGTCATATTTGCTCCACTAGATGGAAAGTTCTTTGCTCCACGTTGTCAAAAGTATCCGCTCAGCCATCTCAGCCTCATACTCTGCTGCGTTGTGACATCTCCGATGCCTTCAGCTTTGTACTTCAGGTACCACTCAGCCCATTTGCAGGAGGGTGGGGCCAACAGATAATGCCAGTACTTTCTCCCAAGTCCCCTAGATTCAGTTCCCCTAGAATGAAAAGTGAATTTTCTGAATGTCGCTTTCTTTTTTTTTTTTTCCTTTTCACTAAACTTCAGAAACCCACACTGGCAACAAAAACGGGTTTTTCTTTTCCCTTCTTCCTCTCCTCCTGGAGCCCATCCTGGACATGTCTCTCCTCTTACCATGATAACTATGCTAAGGGAAGAATGAGCATCCAAGGACCACACCTACGGCAGACAAGGTAGCTAGACCCCCATTCGGTGTCCATCAAAAGCTACTGATGACAAAGTTAGTTGCCAATAAGATACATTAGGCTACAAACACCAACCTCCCTTAGCTTTAATACACACTGCCAGATTTGGGGCAGCCTTACCTCCTCAGGCTTCTCTGCTCATAGGAAACTAGTTACTATTTCCCGGATAATTGTTCTCTGCTTCTGTGTCTGTAAGACAAATAAAGAGCTCACTGCCAAATAGTCATTGACAGAACTTGTCAAATTTGCTTTACTTTGTAATCCATGCCAGTGCTAAACAGAGCACTCCATTCTTTTTTTTTTTTTAAGATTTTATTTATTCATTTGACAGACAGAGATCACAAGTAGGCAGAGAGAGAGGAGGAAGCAAGCTCCCCGAGGAGCAGAGAGCCCGATGCGGGACTCAATCCCAGGACCCTGGGATCATGACCCCAGCTGAAGGCAGAGGCTTCACTGAGCCACCCAAGCGCCCCCCAGAGCACTCCATTCTTGAACACTGATAGAGTTCCCTACTTGAATATTATTTTTAGACCATACTCTTTCCTTCATCACAGGGGGTACCGCATTGGGACACGGCTGGTGGAAGCCTTTTTGACTCAATCTTGTGTAAGAAGATGCCCTAGTTATTCAGAAATTACAGACATAATTGCCCAGGTAAATGCATTTTTAGCTCTTTCAAGATGTTTTGAAAATCTTTGATTTGTCCTCAGTTCTGTGGCTTTCTGCTCTGATTGGGCAGGTTCTATCTGTATTCATTATCAGGTGCTAAGAGATTCTGATTAAAAAGCATTTTATTTCAGCCCAGGAATAAAGCTATTGTGAACAGAGATAAGTGCTTTTAGGCACTTTAGCATCTGTAGATTTTTCTGACCACACAGTGTATGTGGAGTGTATGTCCCACACTGGGAAAAATGTTTTGAGACAGTAAGCTGAAAGGGAGGGTAATAAGGGCAACGTCATAACCTCATGCCCAAACCGGTTTCTTTGTATAATCGCTTTAGCACATGGAGGAGGTGGTCTTTGGCTGTCTCAGAGAATATTGTTGTGGCCATTTTATTCCCAGAGCAATGTCTCCCCAAGGAAAAAACAAAGCTTCCTGTAAAAGTGCATGCTCTAAAAACTTTCACTGCCCTGATATACGAGAGACAACTTGGAATCATCTGAGACGAGCTCAAATATCCTAGGTAGAAGATGAGGCGGGAAATGCATCCTCAGCCAGAATCCCTTTAATCTGCTGGTCTACGATTATTAGCCTTGTTTCATTCATTTGTGGGAGACTTGGAAAATATACATGGGTATCAGATATGTATAAGGCTCAAGTATATTGTCTCCAGATTCTCACAACAGACCTATTAAGCTGGTCTCATTCTTCTTTTCTCTACTGACCCTTAATATTATTATTTCCATACTGACTCTTCTCATGAGTGGCAATAACCATTCTACGTAGTGTTTCGTGACTCCAAATGCAGTTTTACATATTCTTCTGTCTTTTACCCTTCCAATATCCCTGTGAAGTAAGCAGAGTAGGAGTTGTTCCCATTTTCCAGATAAGAAAACTGAGTCCCAGAAAAATATGATAAAAATTGAATGCTGACATATCAAAAAAGTATACATTCAAAAACACAATCCAAGTGAAAGATTTTCCCAATTCTTATGATTACTCTTATTATTTCATTTCATTTCTCATTATTTCCTGAATAATGTGGTTGAAATTGAAGTCCAGGTCATCTAGTCTCAGTGTAGTGAGTTTACCACAAAACTAAACTGATTAAAAAAATTCTCTTTCCCTATTTGCTGAATATGACTGAAATAATGAAGCAGTAATTTAAAAAGTAAAATAATTTTTCACTAAACCAAGTTTATGGGCAATGCTAGAAAAATACTAGGTGTTTTAATGGGAAATATTTGAAATATATAAATGTAGATAGTTGTATTCTGTTTCTGTAAAAATGCCATTGGGGTTTTATGGGGACTAACTGCATTGAGTTAATAGATCACTTTGGGTAGTATGGACATTTTAACAATATGAAATCTATCAATCTATGAACATGAAATGTCATTCCATTCGTTTGTGTTTTGTTTAATTTCTTTCATCAGTGTTTTGCAGTTTTTAGTATACAAGTCTTTGACCTCCTTGCTTCAGTTTATTCCTTGGCATTTTAACCTTTTTCACTGTTATTGTGAATGAGATTGTTTTCTTTATTTCTTTTCTGGATCATTTGTTGTTAGTGTATAGAAACACAATGGATTTTGTATCCTGCAACTTTACTGAAATCACTTCTTAGTTCTCATAGGATTTTTGTGGAGTATTTAGGGGTTTCCCACATAGAAGATTGTTTCATCTGTAAAAAGAGGTAATTTTACTTTACTCTTTCCAGTGTATATGCCTTTTATTTCTTTTTCTTGACTACTCTAGCTAGGACTTCTAGTACTATGCTGAGTAGAAACGTTGAGAGGAAGCATTCTTCTTGTTCTTGATCTTAGAGAAAAAGTTTTCCATTTTGTTACTATTGAGTATGGCAATGAGGAAAGGACTGTCTTTTCAATAAATGGTTCTGGGAAAACTGGCAGAATAGAATTAGACCCTTACACCATATACAAAAATGAACTCAAATGGATTAAAATGTAAACATAAGACACCAAGCTGTAAAACTCCCAGAACAGGGGTGCGGGTGGCTCAGTTAGTTAAGCATCTGACTCCTGGTTTCAGCTCAGGTCACAATCTTAGGGACATGCGCGCACACACACACACAAGTTTTGGTGAAGATGTGGAGACATTGAAACCCTTGCATACTATTAGCAGGAATTAAAAATGGTACAGCCACTATGGAAAACATTTTGAAAGTTCATTAAAAAATTAAAAATAGAATTACCATAAGACCTACCACTCCCACTTCTGGGTATTTATCCAAAAAAATTGAAATCAGGATCTTGAAGAGATGTTAACACCCTATATTCATTGCAACACTTTGCATAATAGCCAAAATGTGGAAACAACATAAAAGGCAGTTGACCAATTAATAGATTTTTTAAAATGTGGTATATACATACAATGGCACACTTTTAAAAAAGGGACATTCTGCAATGTGCAACAACATGGCTGAACCCAGACACAGAAAGACAAATACTGCAGGATTCTTCCTAGATGAGGTATCTAAAATATTCAAATTTATAGAAACAAAGTGGGGAATGATGGCTTCAGGGAGGAGGAAATGGGGAGTTATTAACCAATGGGCGTAAAGTTTCAGTCAAGCAAGATGAATGAGCTTTAGAGGTCTGTGGTACAACATTGTACCAGTCATCAACAATAATATATTGTACACTTATAAATGTATTAAGAGGGTAGATCTCCTGGTAAGTGTTCTGATCCCAGTTTTTAAAAAGCTTAAAAGAAACAGGTCTGTTTGATATAAAACTAAGAACATTCACTTTCCAAATATCTCTCCTCTAAACTTTTTACATCTTTTTTTAAATTTTTCTCATGTCATGGAAATTCTTATCTGTTCCTCCTGTCCTCAACAAACTGGGAAAGTTCTACTCCTTTGCAAGATTCTTTCTTGCAATGAAGAGAATATTTTGTCACCCTTACCGTTCTCTTGTGCAGAGGGGATGTCTCCTGGCCTTTGCACTCTCCTTCAAAAGTCCGATTTCCTCCCTCTTTGTCATTTTTATTTCTGCAGCAGAATGTTCTTTTACATGTGGGAATGGTGTCACCCAATTCAGAAGCACTTTAACACAGAGGAAGGGGCAGACCTTAGTTATATACTCACCTACTGATAATTGGGTTTTTTTTTTTTAAGATTTTATTTATTTATTTGACGGACAGATCACAAGTAGGCAGAGAGGCAGGCAGAGAGAGAGGAAGGGAAGCAGGCTCCCCACTGAGCAGAGAGCCCGATATGGGGCTCGATCCCAGGACCCTGAGATCATGACCTGAGCCGAAGGCAGAGGCTTTAAGCCACTGAGCCACCCAGGCGCCCCTGATAATTGGTTTTTATAACTGGCAGGTTTCATTAGAAGGTCTGGCCTTCAGCAGCATTATCTCATTAATTCTTGTAAGCTCTCCCGAGAGGAGGCAGGTGTCAAATGCTAGAGTCAGTTTTAGAGGGCAGTGGAGCAAGGTCGGAGGAAATTTACCATGGTCACGTGCTGCCGGTGGAGCCTAGCAAGGTCAGGAACAGTACCTAAGCCTTGTGACTTTGGTTTGGCTGACCCCTCAGACCATGCCCTCATACAGAACACCGCCATCGTCCTTGCTCACCAGCATTTTGATGAGCTCTAGACTTCAGGTTGCGCCATCTAGTGGTGGGAAAAGAAATCCCATTCCAAAAAAGTCTCATCAGGCCTTACATTTCCTATAAAAAAGAGAGGACTGGCTAATTCTAAAGCCATATTCCGGCAACGTTAAAATGTATCCATTTTAAAAATATGGTTTGATCACATACAAGTCTATTTTTGTGTTGACTGCCTCAAAGTACTTCAAATTTTAAATAAGATGTATAATTTATAAAGGTTGTCAACAGCATTATAACATGATGTTAAGAAGCTGTTAGTAATACAGCACCTTTCTTTAGAAAAGCTCAAAGTAATTGCCACCTATTTTTTTTTCCCTTCCCAAGATTCTTGTGAAGTAAAAACGATAGCCATCATTAGCCTCATTTTACTGATAACATAATTGAGTCTTAGGATATGTCACCATAGTTACATAGTCCAAAAAGCCTGCTGAGAATTTAATTTTTCTGATCTTATTCCTGTGCTTTTCCCAAGTTAATTGTTTCTTAAAAGCGTACCTGTGGGCTACGTTGCACTTTACATTTCACACTTTACACCTTACACTTGCGTGCCTTTACACTTTGCATGACTCAGTCGGTTAAGTCGCCTTCTGCTCAGGTCATTTTCCCAGGGTCCTGAGATCGAGCCCCATGTCTCAGGCTCTCTGCTGAGTGGGGAGCCTGCTTCTCCCTCTCCCTCTGCCTGCCGCTCTGCCTACTTGTGCGCACGCTCTCTCTCTGTCAAATAAGTAAATAAAGTCTTTTTTAAAAAGGATATTAAAATGTACTTTTATTTTTAAAAGATTTTATTTATTTGACAGATCACAAGCAGGCAGGGGTGCAGGCAGAGAGAGGGAGGGGGGAAGCAGGCTCCCCGCTGAGCAGAGAGCCCGACTCGGGGCTCAGTCCCAGGACCCCGGGATCATGACCCGAGCCAGAGCCAAAGGCAGAGGCTTTAACCCACTGAGCCACCCAGGTGCCCCTAAAATGTACTTTTAAAGATTTTCTCCTGTTATGATCACTGTTCTGAGAAAACTGAAAATGTGGAATTTGCAGTAGAGTCACCATAGTAATGAAACATTGGAGAGTTTAAACGTAATTTCAGTTTATTATAAAAGCAAGTTGAAAACACAATTGTGCCTCACTCTGGTCTAAGGTCTAGACCACACTTCCTTAGTTACACAAAAATATATTTCATGGTTTCCAAAAGCATCCACGATAAATGTTTTATTATGAAGAGAAGCTAATTAGAGATCAACGTCATCCTTAAAGTCAAGATGACCACAAAGGGTAGGTTTGACAAGAGATATTATACCTCTGTCTTTTAAAAGTAATTGAATGCAAGAAGCTCTGACCCTCATCAGATAAGTGATCATCTAACCAAGTCCAGTGTAGTCAAGATGAAGAGAAGAGTCCACTTTCTACTCTGGCACATTCCCATCTCCTGCCCCTGAGCAAGTCCTTAAGCCTATCTGAATCTCAGTTTCCCTGTCTGACAGGTGGCACCTCCTTCAGTGGTAATTCTTGTGAGTTTCAGACTTTGCTTTCCCTAGGCAGAATGTGGACAAGGAACTATAATCACACAGAGCCGAGTGTGATGCCTGAAGTTTCCCAAGCCTCCTGCAGGGCTGTCCATACTGTCCATAGTGTCCAGGTACTGGTGCTGCTTACAACTGCTGGGCTTAGCACAAAGTCTGCTCGTCAAAGCTGGGAAAGCTTTTTACTATTAGTCAACGTCATCATGATGCCACTATAAGGGTCAGAAGGAATGTATGATTTTTCAGTATAAACGTCACATCGGGATGTTGTCCCAGTAAGATGAAATTTTTAGAGAAAAATATATGAAACGTGAAAAATAGAAAAAGACTTGTAAAACTTGTAAAATTCCAATCTTTAGGTTAAAAAAAATGGACCCCGATATATTGTCCCTAGAAATTCTGAAAAGCAAAAATGCAATCTTTTCCTTTTAATAGCATAAACTGAAATTTTACCTTAATTATATAATGAGAGCAATGATTTTTTTTTTTGGTGAGTGATATAACTCAAAGAAATCATTGAAAGGAAGTATTCGTAGGAGGCCATATAAGCAAGGATGCCTAAAGCAGGGAGGAAATCTAAATGGTAAATGTCAGAAGCATGAACTCAAGGGCAAAAAAGATTTAGGAATATAATCCAAAGAGGAACTTGAATGGCAGAAAGGTTATTTTTTAACTGGATGACCATTTTTATTTCAATAAATTGGTCCATTTAAGATTAGAGTTGAGGCTATGCAGAAGGATTCCAGCAAATCATACTGGCCTTATTTCTTCTTCTATCTTGCTTGGATCTGAATACACAAAACTACCATGGCTGGATTGATGTAGATAATTTGAATATTTCAAAACATAAAACTCCTGAGTCATTTCAGAATTGTGGCAGCTGCACAAGTATAGAATTACAGTCTCCAGGGGCACCTGGGGGGCTCAGTGGGTTAAAGCCTCTGCCTTTGGCTCAGGTCATGATCTCAGGGTCTTGGGGATCTCAGGGTCCTGGGATCAAGCCCCGCATCAGACTCTCTGCTCAACAGGGAGCGTGCTCCCCCCCTCCCCCACATGCCTCTCTGCCTGCTTGTGATCTTTCTCTCTGTCAAATAAATAAATAAAATCTTTTTAAAAAAATTACAGTCTCCAATACAGATTTGTACCCAAAGCTCTGATTTTATGCCTCTGCAAGGACATCCAAATCTGACTTTATTAGACATTTTCAGAGGAGTGTGCCATGGCTTGGAAGGTAGATCAGGGAGGGCGCCATCAAGAGAAAGAAACCACACGATCATTTCAATGGAGAAGATTAATAGAAAGCATTATTAACTATTTGTATGGGACTAGCTACTAAGAAGGGGGGGGTGCTAAAGAATTTCCTCGTGCTGAGAGAAAATGCCCAAAGAAACATCACAGTTTGAAGAGGGACCGTCTTCCCACAGTTGGGGTCCAGAGACACGAGACTGCGGCCCACGCGTGCTGGAGAGGGGCTCTGGGCTGTCAGGCTGAGCTAGGGGTAGGGATTATGG
>RCUC01107200.1:0-76631 GCA_003697995.1 Taxidea taxus jeffersonii
GGGGGGGGGATGAAACAGTTTCATGTTATTACATTTTTCCATATTGCCCCCTATTTCTCAATTTACTGCCTTAGAGCCAGGTATTTCTGAGGCTGTTTTTAGATTTATTTAGGAATAGGGTCTGTTAGCTAAGCAGGGTCGGGCCTGGTTAGTACTTGGATGGGAGGAATAGGGTCTGTTGGAGAGAAAGCATGGATTTGATCATGTCATTTACCAGTGTTTCTTCACTATTTCTAAGATGAAATTACTTAGCATGGTATCAGGCTAAGTGGTGTGATCCTTGGTCTCTGCCAGCTTTTCTGTCAGTTTCTCTCTTATCCCTTTCCTCCCCTTTGTATTATTAGTAAAACCACCCTCCTTAAAGTATTCAGCCACACCTCACGCCTTTGAATTCTCTCTTGTTTCCTGCCTGGAGAATTTCTCTTCAGCTGTCAAAACCCAGTTTAGGTGGTAACTTCTGTGAAGCCTTTCTCTGTTCCCTCCCTGACAAATTGTTACCCTTGCCTCTGACTTCTTCAATATCTCAAACATGCCTTTACAACACTAAAGAGATATGTTATAATTTTTTGGCTCTTCATCTTTGTATCTTCAGAATTAGCATGTTTCCTGGTGCTGTGGTATTCAGTAAATACTAAGTGAATTGAAGTTAATATGAGTTTGAAATGGATATTAGTTTGAAATGGATATTAGACCATTTTAAAACCCCTTTTGGGTTTAAAGCTCATTTAAAAACAAATTTCTGTGTGACTAGGACTGTGTCATCATCTCTAACAGTAGCTGTATGAGTAGGCTGTTTACTGGAATTGTTGATCCCCCATTATGATTGAGGTACAGTGCTTAAGAAAACTTACCACTGTTCTTATTTTTGACCCATTTCCTCACCTAAAAGTGTTTTCTCAGCATAATAACACTCTAAGGCATAGAGCCTGCATGTCATGTAAAAGTCCCAAGATAATGGCTTTGCACTCAGAAATGGTTGTGCAAAAGTATTTTGGCATTGCAGCGACTTTAAACATTTCAAATCAAGAGAGACTGGGATTTCTCCATACAAATTATCACATCACAGTTAGTGCTAAGGTTTTTAATCCTGTGGTTACTACTTCACAAAACAGTGGCTGTTCCTGCACTAGGTCCTGGAGGGAGACCAGAGAGTTGGTGGTGTCGCCCCACCTTTACTTTTCCTTTTCCCTTTCCCCTCCCCTCCCCTCCCTTCCTTCCTCCCTTCCTTCCTTCCCTTTTAAATCAACATATTTAGCACTTTAGAAAATGACTTACCATCAAGTTTTAAATAGCTACCTGATATCATATATTCTCTCTTCATTTTACAGCACATTGAATAAAACATGCCTGTAGATTTAGATACCATAACATCATTACTTTAGATATATTCACTGAGTATCAGTTTTCCACGTCCTAGAATAAAGAACGTCTGTAGGAGAGTTCATTTGTAGCATTTAAGGTATGAATTGCTCCCATTCTGTGCTTTTCCAAAACTGTATTTTTGCATATGTACAGGTATATTTCTTTGCTCAGCTCATTTATAAACAAGTAAGTGTTCAAGTGGAATTCATGAAAATTTAAAACAATTTTTGTTGTGTAATTCAATAGACTGCCTCTCAATCTGCTGCTTCCGAAATCCCAGTAAGTACATGAGAATCCTAGGTGGTTTTTGCACCTGTGCTTTGGAGCAAGTTGGTTTTGACTGTCAGAAGCTCACCTTGGAAAGCAGCATTTGTCCTTTCTGCATGAGTCCCTTCCCTTTTACTAGACAAAGTGCTAGTGGTACACTATGATGAGAACAATTTGTGGAGTGAGGAAAAAGCCCCATAGAGTTTACATAAACAGATGGAATTGTGATCCTCAAAAAATGTAAGTGAATTTCAACTAGGAATAATTTGTAAAATCAGCATTAGTATTTAAAAAGACAGTAGAGCTTCTATTTCCAGGCTGGCCTGTTAATGCTTTTTCGGAAAAATGTGCAAGTGTAGCAGTTGCAAACATTTTCCTTAGCATTTTTTCACATTCTTTTATTGTCTAACTGTAAAAAGCAAAAATCTTTATTCCCCAAGTATCCGAAGAAGGTTACTGTCAACCCTTCCTTCATGTACCTTGGCCGCAGTATTCATATGCCAGCAGAGGTCTCTGAATCAGTGCTAGAAGAGCAGCTTGTAAATATAAAAGGTGAGCAGTAGAGTTTGGATCTTTAACTGGTGACAATTTTCTTCTCACTGGTTTTTATATAAGATTTAGGGCCCAGATACTCCACAGCTTATTACAGATTTTAGGTTTAGGCTCATTATTTTCCCTCTATTGCTGCCATTTTTAATTCAAATGGATGTACAGAATTAGTACTTTCCATTCAGCTATTAAAAGGGCATTGTTTTTAAAAGGTAGACCTATTCCACTTTTAAATTCTGATGCTTAAAAATACTGCACACGTGCATGTCCACATACACACACCGAGAAAGAATTAAAGTAAAATACTAGGATATGATGACATAAAATTGAGATAGTACAATGATCCTTAATACTGTGCATGTCTGTTATAATTTTAACTGCTGCTCTTCTGCTTTTTTTGGATTGATGCTCTTATGAATTTCGATGTCCATGATGTAACTGTTGGCCTTTTGAGGAATTAACAGCACTGAGTGTGTTTGATGCATTGTTTTGAGCATGAGTTTGGTGTAGACTATAAGAGGAAAATCACTGTAAAGGAAGAAGGTAGAGGTGAAAGAAGCAAAAAGAAAATGAGTTGCTACAAAACACTGAATCATTGTGCTAGGGAGGATTTGAATGTATGTGACTTTAGATTTTTTCGTACTCTTCCATGGATAGAACTGTACATAAGGAATCTGGTTTAAATTCTATTTTCCTCTTAAAGGTCCCTGGTGGAGAGGCTACTTTGTTCTGAGAGAAACATTAAAGTAGAGCTCATACGGCAAGGAGGGGCAATCTTAGAGGAAGAAGGAAAGGTGCACCATTATAATGGAAGGAACTTGGGCTAGAAGACAGGCGCATGAATTCTGGTCCTATCTTTGCCACTAGCTTATAGTGTAGAAGCTTAACCTCCCTGGGCTATAAAATGGCCTGGATTCAATGGTATGGATTAAAGACAATCTATAATTATTTGCTAATGGGGTTGAATATGGGGTTTGCCTGGTTACAGAAATGGTAAGAGATCCTCTTGATGCGTGAGGAAAATTGGGAAACCTAAAGCAATGGAGCAGGCCTTAAAAAAAAAAAGTAGAGAAACTTAGTGTGTTTTGGTTGGGTGTGTAAGAGGAAAAGAAGGCCTGTTCTGCCTTTTTAGAAGAGGAGGCAGTCTGTGGAGGGAACATTGAAGGGAACGTTGGGGTAGAAAGGAGAAGAAAAAAGGGAGTTGTTCATTTGGTATATAAAATCACATGTTTCTCTCTTATATGTCTCTTTTTGTTTTATTGCTGCATATTAAACTTCCCTGCATGTGGCAGTCTGCATGAGCATTAAAATCTGTTTTCAAATCTATGATTTGAGTAAACGTGGTTGTTTCTGGTGACTTTAGTGGTATCTGCATCTGGTATTTTTGGCCTCCTTCCTTAAATTTGTGATGTCAAAATATGTGAAAATTTGCATATCGAATTTTAGGAAGCAAATATTTTGCATGCTCTGAGATGTTTTGTTATTCTGGAAGTCTGGACACAGGCTGGTCCAACAGTAGGGGATGTAAAGCTTATCTCTTCTTTATAGCACAATAGCACAGGCTTGTTCACTTCCTCCAGCAGCTGCTAGTAGCATTGGTTGGTTTTCAGATTTTATAGTTATAAGGAAGATGACTGAAGGGGACCTGGGATGCGGGTGACTTCTGAGAGAGCAGCTTTTCCATGTGGGTTTGTAAAGCTACTCTCACTCCACTCCAGACATTTCCTGTTCACTCTGCCTGGGACTTTCTATGTTGTGACCATTTGATGTTCAGAAAACATATAGGCAGGTTGGAAATTGGTCCAAGGAAGCCAAGAAGTAGGCAGACTTAGTTGGTAAAATTTTAGAAATTTGAAATTAGAATTCAGGCTTTTTTTTTTTAAGAGTTTATTTATTTATTTGACAGAGATCACAAGTAGGCAGAGAGGCAGGCAGAGAGAGAGGAGGAAGCAGGCTCCCCACCGAGCAGAGAGCCCCATGCGGGGCTCGATCCCAGGACCCTGGGATCATGACCTGAGCCGAAAGCAGAGGCTTTAACCCACTGAGCCACCCAGGCGCCCCAGAATTCAGGCTTTTTAATTGCCATTCTCGCAGCTACTTTTGAGAAGGGGGGGAGAAAGGAAGGGGAGGTTACATTAAAACAAAGCAAATGCAATGCGAGAGTCTGTTACAGGGCATCCAGTAGCAGTATGAGAGTCTTATAGGGCACCCAAAGGACTGACCTGCAGGCAAATCAGTGTCCTCTTCCAATCTCCATTTTTTTTTTTTTAAAGATTTTATTTATTTATTTGGGAGAAAGTAGCAGTGTGTATGTGTGTGCACAAACTTAGGGAGAGGGAGAAGCAGACTTGGCCCTGAGTAGGGAGCCTCACATGGGGCACCATCCTGGGACCCTAACTAAGATCATGACCTGAGCCGCTTAACAGACTGAGCCACCAAGGTGCCACCTATCTCTATCTTTTTAATCTGTGTTCTTCCTTTACAGCTTATCCCTACTCGTTGATATATATTGTATTTTTCCTTCTGAGATGTACAGGTCTTGAAAGAATTTTTAGCTGCATCAGCTACAGTTTCTCACAGCACCTGGACTTAAAAACAGAGGGCCAGAGTTCCTTTTTTCTCAGAATACAAGATTTCTTCACTTACTCCCAGTCCTTTTATGAGGGAATTTTTTTTTTAAGATTTTATTTATTTTATTTATTTGACAGAGATCACAAGTAGGCAGAGAGGGAGGCAGAGAGAGAGGGGGGCGGGGGGAAGCAGGCTCCCTGTTGAGCAGAGAGCCCCATGCGGGGCTCGATCTCAGGACCCTGAGATCATGACCTGAGCAGAAGGCAGAGGCTTAACCCACTGAGCCACCCAGGTGCCCCCATGAGGGAATTTTTAGATTATAGACTTAGAACAAAGCAGGAAGGTTCTGAGTTCTGAGGTAGAAACTCCCGTTTTCTATATAGTATTTTGCTTCTCTTGTTTAATCCCTGCCCCAGTTTCTGTTTCTTATCCCAGACATCCAGTACTGGGCTTCTTTTTGATTCTCACATCATTTTTCTGAGTTCTCTGCTGACTCTGGCAACTTTGGGGTGGGGCAGGGTTTGCAGGAAGCCTGTTTCTAAAACTGGCTTAGCTAATATGATGGCCACCTTGTGCAGACAGCACTCTCTTGTTTCTGTGCTGGAGACTGCCCGTCTCTTCTTGTGCTAAACATGAATTGTTGGAATGCTACTTGGAATTTTCAGAGCTGCATTTTGCCTGGGCATGATATAGTATAAGAGACAGTGGTCTACCCCTTCTCTAAGGAGTGAGTGTATCTACAACTATTTTACCAGGCTCTCTTGAGAAGTTTTAGAAATCAGTTTCTGAAACCAAGGGTTGAGTCAAGGTGAATTGAGCCAAGAGGGAGAGGATTCTCATATCAGCTTGAAGATTTGTCACCTGTTAAGATGCTTTCCCTATCTGCCTCCTTTCCCTCCTCCCAGCCCTCTCCACTGTTGTCCGTACTTCTGTGTTCTGTAGAATCTGCTCACCAGATTGGCAGGGAGGGAACCATTCAGCTTGTTCATACATCAAGCCCCACTTGGCAGACAGGGATCTTCCTGGTCTTTTGAACCAAATTAGACCTAGCTAGTTTTAGGACCTTTGACCACTGTGTGGCCTGCTCCCTCCTCTTTGATGTTTATTTTAACATCTATTAGATGTTAGATGGGTCTGTTCTGCTGAGCACAGAGCCTGACAAGCAACCACATCTTTCCTGTGTGGCTTGTGGGCAATTTAGATCTCCAGTGTTTTTCTGGATGTTCCTTTGCTGAAACAAAGCCACAAGTCCACTTTGTTATTTGGGGCAAATAAATGTAGTCCTACCGTCACCTTGATCTGCACTACTTCTCTGTAAATAAGACCAGATTACCATTCTGGTTCCCTTCATCTGCTTTGTTACTGCAAATCACAGCTAGCTGTAGTGTGTAAAGTAGTACCTGGAGAGATTGTGAGTTTGATACTTGAGAGATGACCTATATCCCTGTTCTTTCATTCCTAATCTTCATGCTCAGACATGACTTGAGGCTGTTGATTTAGAGGGAAAGGAGGGGAAACCCTAATTGACTCAGTAGTAAGTCACTTGAATACTACTGATTCAGATAAATTTTCGGCTTTGTTTGCTGCCTTCCCTTGTAGAGCTTTTGGATCTTTCTTGTTGAACCCACTGAGGAAACTGTAGGATTAATGTCTTCTTGACTAAGGGGTCTTCATCTTTTTTAATTGCAGGTTCCATTACAGCTTATAGAAAGTGTTGAATGCCGAGATATATTTCAGCTTCATTTGACTTGCAAAGACTGCAAAGTTATCAGGTATGTGATGTGTTTATGCTGTTGTGTAGTGTGGAAAATATGTATTTTTAAAAGAATGGATTTATGGTTTGGTAACAGAAAAACAGCTTTTGAGCGTCAGCCTTGTTAGGACTATTTTCTGAGTAGTTGGTGCCTGAAATATTTAATCTTTTAGGCTACTCTCCTATTTGAAAAGTGATTTTTAAGTTTTTTACTTGGAAATAATTTCAGATTTACCAAAAAAAACTCAGCAGTTAAAATATTATGAAGAACACCAATATTGTTAACATTTTACCTCATTTGCTTTGTTTGCAGGGGCTGTGTGTGTGTGTGTGTGTGTGTGTGAGTGATTCTTTTTCTGAACTATTTGAAAGTAAGTTATATAATCCTGGCTTTTCACCCTGAAATACTTTGGTGTGCTTTCCTAAGAATAGGGGTATTTTCTTACATAACCATGGTATCATTATCAGCTTCACAACTTTATACTCATAATACTTTTATCCAGTCTACTATCCTTGTTCCAATTTTGTCATTTGACCTAATAATGCCCTTTATAGCATTTCTCCCACCCCCACCTTATTCGGGATAGGATCCATGCAAAGTCAGGTATTGCATTTAGTTCCTGTGATTCTGTAGCCTTCTTAATTTTTTTTATATTTATTCATCCATTTTATTTTATGATTTATTTACTTTATTCATCCATTTGTCAGAGAGAACTCTGCACATGCACAAGCAGGGGGAACGGCAGGCAGAGAGAGAAGCAGGCTCCCCACTGAGCAAGGAGCCCAATGTGGGACTCGATCCCAGACCCTGGGATCATGACCTAAGCTGACACCTAACTGACCGAGCCACCCAGGAGCCACTGTAGCCTTCTTTACTCTGAAACATTTTTCACTCCCTTTTTTTCTTTTATGACATTCACATTTTAAAGAATATAATATTTTAATTGAATGTTTCTCATTTTGTGTCTGTACAGTGTTTCCTTATAATTGAGGTTGTGTATTCTTGGCTACAGTACTGTATGTGTAGGTTGTATCCTTCTCAGGGTGCTCTATTACATTTGGAGGCAAGCAGTGTCCATCTCTCCCTTATGGTGATGTTAATTTTGATCATTCTTGTTGAGGTGTCACCTGCTTTCTGTATAATTTCTTCATTTTCTCCCTCACAACTAATAAACTGTCTATAGGAGGCACTTTAAGACAATGAAAATATCCTGCTTTTCGTCAAGTTTCTCCATTGATTTAACATCCATTATGGTTTTTATCTGATATAAATCTTTAATGATTGCAAAATGATGCCTGAAGTGTGTTTTTAAATTTAATAGCTCTAGAAGTTCTAAATTCCCTTATCTCTTTGATTTTGGAATGCCGGTAAACACTCTTGTGTTGGCATATTGATGAGCCACATTGATTGGAATGAGCAAGAGGTTTAAGTGACCTCCTTGGTTTTAAGATATATAAGTTGCCTTTTAGCCATTGAGATTGGCTTGCTTTTGATAGATACTAACTACAATTTATATTTAAAAAGCTTGTTTAAAGAATAATAAAAAGCTTGTTTATTAATTACTCAGTTTAAACAGTGCCTGCATTTGAAAAGGTGAAGTATTTTTTGCCCTAATTGAATCAGACAATATGTACCTAAAATTACAATTTATAGTAGAATTGTTTGGTTCTCTTCATGGTCACAGCTGAAAGTTTCAGGGTCTTATTTGGGATCTATAGTTGCTGATTTATTCTGATTGCTGAGTTAGATTTTGAAATTATTATCAAACTGGCCAAAAGTTGTGCTGTGATCTATTTTTGAGCTTGGCCTGATAGGTTTAGGAGAAGTTCTTTTTGTTTTGTTATAACCTATTTCTTGACAACCTTTCGAAAGCTTTGGTGGAAGACATAGAAGGAAACCTTACTCATGAAAGAGAACACTGCCATTTTACTTTAATCTCAAGCGATTTCATCAGCCTAAAAATAAGTTTTCCTCACGTCCATTTATTTTCTTTTTGACATTTTGTACTATTGGCTAAAATTTATTGGACCTCTTTTTATCATAAATGATGAATGTGTGAATGGCCACCTCTGATGCTCTTTTGATTGTAGCTGTCACTGCACCAGGACGTAGGCACTCTTGAAATGGTGGTTTCCCTCAGGTTTCATTGTCAGCCATCTGCTAATTACATCCATACTTGTTTGGCTTTACAAAGGTGTCAGTTCTCAACCTTTGAGCAGTGTCAAGAGTGGCTCAAGAGACTGAACAATGCAATCCGACCACCTGCGAAAATAGAAGATCTGTTCTCATTTGCATACCACGCTTGGTGCATGGAGGTCTATGCCAGTGAAAAAGAACAACATGGAGACCTGTGCAGACCAGGTAGACCTTTCTAAAATGTGCAAATAGTGGCTTTTTTGAACTATTATTTGAGGTACCTTTCACATGAAATGGGACTCTAAGCATACGTGTATTTATTTGGTATCTATTTTATGGAGCACCTAGCATGTGCCCATCACTTCTAAGCTTAATAGAACATGTTTCCTGCCTTTCAGGGGAAGGGAAGAACACTATATTTGGTATCACTGTCTGTTGGGCCTAAAAACAACTATAGTATGGTTTAATGGGGGTTGAAAGGAGCCTAATGGAAAAGAGCCATGAGTGTTATATACACATTTGGGAAGACTTCACATTCACAGTAGGTTTTGAATAGGCTTTGAAGGTAGAATAAGGAAGGGTTCATTGATTAGAGAAAGGGGGAAAATGTTAACACAAGTTGCATGAACAAAGGTCCAGAGGTATGTGAGGGTAGGGTGCAGAATAGTGGCATACAAAATGGCCTTTCCCTGTCTTTCTTATTTTCATGTCAGAGATTTCCTATCCTCACCCCTTTCATCTCCTGGGTGATTAAACAGAGGTCTAGAGAGGCCAGGTGACTCTCCGCGAGACAAATAGAGAAGCTGAGCTTATGCTGGGGTCCAGGCCTCATGCCTTCCCAGGAGATCATTGTTCCATTCTGTCTTTTTCCCTCAGAAATGGCTTGGATCAAGTTCTTGTTATTTCTGCACGTGTATTTTTCTGTAAACTTTAGGCTGCCATAAATAGAACTTTGCTGGTCCAACACTCAGTCTTTATTATGTCCAGCCTGGAAGCAAAGTCTTGAATTTCTAAGCAATGAAAAGTTGTGAGGCTCCTTCCAACTCAGCCTACACTAGGGACTTTTTTATTTAAACCTCAGTTTTTTTTTTTTTTTTTAAAGATTTTATTTATTTATTTGACAGACAGAGATTACAAGTAGGCAGAGAGGCAGTCAGAGAGAGAGAGGAGGAAGCAGGCTCCCTGCCAAGCAGAGAGCCCGATGCGGGGCTCGATCCCAGGACCCTGGGATCATGACCTGAGCCGAAGGCAGAGGCTTTAACCCACTGAGCCACCCAGGCACCCCTAAACCTCAGTTTTTAATCCTGAATTTTTTATCTTAACTGTTCTGCCCTGGGTCATTTTAAACATTTGAGGCTAATCTAGCTTTGCTTATATCACTTTTTTCCTGGCTCATTCACTGGTTGAAGTTTCTGGTTCATAATTAAAATATAACAATAAGCATCATCTTATTTTTAAAGATGCTTTGTTATATACTTTTGTTTGACCCTCATGACCTCATCAAGCAGGCAGGATAGACTGAGTGTCTGTTTTGGGAGCCAAAGAAATGGAACTCAGAGGTAAAGCCTGCTGCTGGGTCCCACTGCCAGTCAGTGACAAGAGCTAGGATTTAACTAACCCCAGTTCTATTGAGAGTTGACTGTGGGATGCTGTGCATGCAGAGATGAAAAGCAGGCACTGCCCTTGTGGATCCACAAGGAAAGCCTCAGGAATTCAAGCCACCCATGAGCCTGGTCAGGCCAGGGAAACCCGGAGTCAGCCACAGGAGTTCACACCATCCTGGAAAAGGTTATAAAAATGTGCTTGAACTGTCTCTGACTTCACTCCATCATCCCTTGCATCTTTTTCATTTTCCTTCTTTATTGAGATGCCATCATATTTTGTTATTGTTCTTGTTTATGGCTCTTTTCAAGTTTTTCTTTTTTCAAGGTAAAATTTACATACAGTGAAATGCACAAATCTTATATGTATTTTTGCTGAATATTTAGTCATTGTGTCTTACTAAATTTTTAGTCTCTACCATTTCCTAGGATAATGAAGTTAGGGAGTTATATCTAGCTGCATAGTGTTATATAAGAACTTCAGTTGTTGAAGAGTCCTAACCCTAACGGGCATACCCCTAGGGTGGTTGGTCAGCAAGGCTTGCTTTTTCTCCTAACCTGTTTTCTCACAACTACAGACTGGAAATTCCTCATCTCTTTAGATGACTCCTTATTCCCTTGATAAAATTAGTTTCTTTTGGATTTGAGCCATCTCCTAGGCTATTGCTAAGGTGTGCCAGGTCAGAACTTCACTCTTTTAATTATGGATGGCCGTTTCTTGAGCTGAGATGACTTCTGTCCCCAGATCCTTTTCTTCCTGATGATATCTGGTATTCTTTGGCAGCCAGAGCTTACAGATATCGACAGTGTTCTCTGTCTTTTCATTAGTTTGTGATGGGTGGAGGTATTTGGGGGTTAAAGAACTAATTTAAGAACTAGGGAACCTGAATTCAAACCCATATTTTGCCATTTAATTAAAAAAAAAAAAATGGGCACGCCATTTATTGTCTTTGTACTTTAGTTTCCTTTGTTCTTCAGACTGAGACATTCCTGTTCTTCCTACCCAAGCTGATCTGGGTATTCCAAAGATCAAATCTGTTATTGCTGGAGAGTTCAGTTCAGTAAATATCTGAGTGCTTCCTATGTGCCATGCTTGTCAGAACATTTTGGATTTTATGAATATACAAGGTGATGCCATTGTAACTAATTGGTTGGAACTTAATCTGTGAGTAAAGGTTGTATTATGTTTCTTTCTAATGTCACAAATCCACACTGAAGTTAACCTGCTACCACTTACATGGAATCTTACTGTACTTCAGACTTGGTTTGAGTGTGTTTATATATGTATGGCTTTTTCCTTTTTATTTATTTTCACTGTGGAGTACAGAGGGAAAACTTGCTCCTAATAAAAAATAGTGTGGTGGCATTTTTTTAAAAAAAGATTTTATTTATTTATTTACTTGACAGACAGAGATCACAAGCAGGCAGAGAGAGAGGAAGGGAAGCAGGCTCCCTGCCGAGCAGAGAGCCCGATACGGGGCTCGATCCCAGGACCCGGGGATCATGACCCGAGCCGAAGGCAGAGGCTTTGACCCACTGACCCACCCAGGTGCCCCTGTGGTGGCATTTTTAAAGCCAGTCAACCTTGTTTCTTTTGTCGCTGTCCAGTATTATTGAGTGTTGGTGGTGGCTACAGCATTATTCACCAAATGGGTGCATATCAGACAACCACATTCTTACAAGTCATCTTTAGGGTGAGACAACACTTGAGATATTTCAAAGTGATGCCTTTGTATAATCTGCTCCAACATATGAGGTCATAAGCACATAGATTCTGAAGAGTTGAAGTTAGTTTAGTCTTTTAGCAGTTAATAAAGCGTTTTATGGATTCTCTCTGTCTTTCTATGCCTAGTCTGCTAAGAGTGGAATGTGCCAGAAAGAAGCAAAATGGGAAAATTGTATCATTGCCTTGTATTCATATAAGTCTTAAGTTTCTGACTGCTGAAGCTGTCAGAACAGCTGTTGACTGTCATAATTAAGCCAGCCATATGGTGGCCAAAACTGAGTCTTAATCTGCTTTGGAAGAAGTCTCAGTATTGCTATTGGAATTTACCTGTGAAACTTGCAAAAGTCTTTGTGAAACTCTTGACTTTTAGATCCATTTCAAACTCTATAAAAGGAATGGACTGGAACCTTAAAGCTTCTCTCCCATGTGCTTGGTTTTCTTTTCTTCATTGTAGCTGCCTTCTTCATGATCATTCTGTCCTTGAGCATTAAGCAGGGGTCCTGACAAATGACTCAGTTTTTACTTTAGTTATTTAGACTTTCAGTTATTACTTCAGTAGCATCAGGCTCATCTCTCTGACCTCTCTTCTGTGAAATGCCCATTAAGCACATCTTGAACCATGAACAGCATAGGAGTCTGGGTCTCACAGCTGTTGTGCAGCTACCTGTTTAGTATAAAGCCAAGTCTTAGGAGTTTGAACAAAGTCCAGTAAGTGTAAATTTAGATGACTGTTCTGGGATGTTTGTTCATAGAACAGAATGATTCCTCCATCCATATTTGAAAATCTGGGAGGGCTGGTTCTCACCTTCTCTGACTCTGAAGCAGTTCTTCCTCACATCCTGTATAGAGGACTGGCTCTTCTATCGCAGACCTTTAGGCTGTGTATAATTGTAGGCTTGAATGCGCAGAATCCCCAGGGAGCTAGACTTTTGGGGGGGGATTTTTTTAGACTGCCTCTTGACACTGGTTATGATAGAGTGTCTCATTGCTTTAAAAAGGTTTTCATTCTCGGGCCACCTCGGTGGCTTGGTGGGTTAGGGCCTCTGCCTTGGGCTCTCTGCTCAGCAGGGAGCCTGCTTCCCCCCGCCCCTACCCTCTCTCTGTCTCTCTGCCTCCTTGTGATCTCTATGTCAAATAAATAAAATCTTTAAAAAAAAAAAAAAAAGGTTTTCATTCTCACTAAAGAATTGCTGGACTGTTTGCATTTGTAGTACAAGAAATAACATTAAAAAAGGATACATCCTCATTTGGGGGTGGGGGGAAAGCAGACAAGAAGAGTTGCAATGGAAATTCAAAGCCAAACAAACTTACAACCATAATATTTAAAATAGGATATTATAGTATATCTAATATTGAATCAGTGGAAACCTAAGAATTCTTAAAGGGAGATTCATAAGGGAAATCAGCAAATAGATGTGCTTGGCATTCAGTTTTCTAGCTGAATAAACATAAGGGAGCTTCTAACACAATTTAGCAAAAGCCAATTGAATTACTTGTGTATTTAAGGTCTGTTGCTAGATTTTTTTTTTTTTTTAAAGCTTTTCAGACTAAGTTGTGATCCACTTGTGGGTCATGAAATCAAAAGTTTTAAGGAATGAAATACAAAATAAAACACCTAGGATAGAAAATATCAAAATGTATTCCACATAGTTAAGGGTAGGTAGTTTTGTAAAGCTTTTTTTTCTATTTTTTGAAGATTTTATGTATTTATTTAACACAGAGAGAGAGAGATCACAAGTAGGCAGAGAGGCAGGCAGAGAGAGAGGGGGAAGCAGGCTCCCTGCTGTGCAGAGAGCCTGATGTGGGGCTGGATCCCAGGACCCCAAGATCATGATTGAGCTGAAGGCAGAGGCTTAAACCACTGAGCCACCCAGGAGCCCCTGTAAAGCTTTTAAAAATAAACATGCAGTGGCTTATGATGTAAAACCTAATTATTTGAGTTGTGATGGTCAGTTTCAAACTTAGGGACTCACTGTTTTAGAGGATACAAAGGTAATTAAACTCCTTGTTCTTAAGGAAGTTGAGTAACATGTTTTATGCTTGATACACAGTATATATTTCTTTGTGTGTAGCTCAAAATTTCATACTCTTGATGGTGGCTCTAAGCTTTTCTTTGGGGAAATCGCCAGTGATGGTGGTGGTGATTTGCAAGTGATTATTTAAAAATTAGAGGGTCCTTTTAGGGCTCTGTGTTTATGTTCATATTAGAGGTACTGATGTTAGAGTCATAAATTACTTTTTGCAAAGACTTGGAGCTATACTACAGGTGGGGAAAATCTCAATTAATGAACTTGGAAATTGTCATAGTTAGTTACTGTTTTAGACTGGGATTAAAAGTGAAGAACTCGGGGACCCCTGGGTGGCTCAGTTGGTTAAGCAGCTGCCTTTGGCTCAGGTCATGATCCCAGCGTCCTGGGATCGAGTCTCACATCGGGCTTCTTGCTCGACAGAGAGCCTGCTTCTCCCTCTGCCTCTGCCTACCACTCTGTCTGCCTGTGCTCGCCCGCTCTCTCTCTAAAACAAATAAATAAATAAAATATTTAAAAAAAAAAAGGTGAAGAACTCTCTAATATTCTTGATGGTCACTATTCCTTGCAATTTATAGACAGGTGGCACCCCATTTCAGATAGCTTTTTTCCTATTTGAAAGCCTACATCACATTTAAAACTTTTCCACAATGGGATGCATTCAGCTGATTATTTCTTCCTGAATCTCTGCACCTCATTTTTTTATAGCTCTCCTTCAGGAAACATAATATAATACCTAGTTTAAGCTCAAGAAAAGCAGTTTAAATGGGAACTAGTTTTATAGAATTGTCCTTCATTCAAGTAATTGCTGTTTCCTATTCTGAAACTCCTTTCCCAGGGAGAGCAAAGCTTTATATTTTGATCACCAAAGCAGTCTAGTCTGCTTTGTGCTTTTATTATTGTAGTTTCTCCCAGCCCTGACCAGAATTTATTTTACAACCTGTAACACTACATATAGAGATACTACTTAATGGTTTTCTGTTTGTTTTACTGCCCTAGGACTCTGTGTGTTTTCAAGGAAGAAAGTTATTTCAGATTTAATGACTTTTATGTTAGGTTCACTTCTGCATTTGTTACTTGCTGTCTTTAGGAAGAGAAAGCCAGTTTCATTACCGCAAATGTAGGCGGGTTATACTTGTTTGGGTGGATGTTCTTACAAATGCTTAGCAGTTTACTTAGTAATATGGCATTTCCTGAGATTCCTGGGTACTGGCAATAACAGTTTCATGATCTCTTATCTGCAATTCTGTAATTTATAAGGCTCTGAAAATCAAAAGATTTTTCTTACTTGGTGGCTTGACCTGATCTGAGCTGACATGAAGCTATTTGCTGCTTTACTTATACCATTTAGTGGGAATTATCCATGCATTTCACTGTAGAAATACTAATGTTTTGATTAGTAGACCCTGTTGAGAGCATTAATCTAATACTATATTATATATATATCATCTTAAACTCTAGAAAACTCAAGTTTTGAAATCTGACCCATAGGATTTCTGATGAGGAGTTGTAGATTTATATTACTGTTCTTGGTGAACTTGTTGATTTTATGTTTTATGTATACTGTGAGTGTGGAAATGGGAGAGTAGCCAGTGACAGGGATTGGATTTTGGGATCCGACAGACCTGCCATAATAACCTCTCTCAGTCTCAGTTTTATCCTCTGTAAAATGAACTCGGTGATAACCACTGAGTTGGTAGTAGTGATTAAATGAGATAACATAATTTTTTTTTTTTTTTAAGATTTTATTTATTTGACAGAGATCACAAGTAGGCAGAGAGAGAGGAGGAAGCAGGCTCCCCGCTGAGCAGAGAGCCCGATGCGGGGCTCGATCCCAGGACTCTGGGATCATGACCTGAGCTGAAGGCAGAGGCTTTAACCCACTGAGCCACCCAGGCGCCCCCATAATTCTTTTTTTTAAGGTTTTGTTTAATTATCTGACAAATCAGAAGTAGGCAGAGAGGCAGGCAGAGAGAGAGAAGGGGAAACAGGCTCCCTGCTGAGCAGAGAGCCGGATATGGGGCTCCATCCCAGGACCCTGAGATCATTACCTGAGCAAAAGGCAAAGCCTTAACTCACTGAGCTGCCCAGGCACCCCTAGATAACATAATTCTTTTTTTTTTTTTTTTTTTAAGATTATTTATTTGAAAGACAGAGATCACAAGCAGGCAGAGAAACAGGCAGAGGGAGAGGAAGGGAAGCAGGCTCCCTGCCAAGCAGAGAGCCCGATGCGGGGCTCGATCCCAGGACCCTGGGATCATGACCTGAGCCGAAGGCAGAGGCTTTAATCCACTGAGCCACCCAGGCGCCCGATAACATAATTCTTAATCAGAATTTCAAGATAATGGGAACAGCCTAAGTCAAACTAAGTGTTCATCAATAGATGAATGGATAAAGAAGATGGGGCATACACATATGCGCACATGCACACACACATGCATATAGGAATATTACTGAGTCATAAAAAAAAGTTTGTCATTTGTGACAACATGGAGGGACCTAGAGGTTATTATGCCAAGATATATTACTGAGTCATAAAAAAGAAAATTTGCCATTTGTGACAACATGGAGGGACCTAGAGGTTATTATGCCAAGATAATAAGGTATTAAGACAGAGAAAGACAAATACCATATGATTTCACTTATATGTGGAATCTAAAAATGGACAAACAAAAAAATAGATACAGATTCATAAATACAGAGAACACATTGGTTCTCTGGTTGCCAAAGGCAGGGGGCGATGGGCAAAATGAGTGAAGGGGATTAAGAGGTATAAACTTCCAGTAAGAAATATGTCACAAGGATACAAGGTACAGCATAGGGAATATAATCAATAATATTGTAAATACAATAATATTGTAATATTTTATTGTAATACTGTAATATAGTCAATATTATAATAACTACCATAATATTGTGATACAAAGTTTTAATAACAATATTATAATAATATTGTAATAACTGTCACTCTGTATGGTGACAGATGGTACCTGCACTTACAGTGAGCATTTCATAATGTAATTGTTGAATCACTATGTCATAGACCTGAAACTAATATAAATTGGATTAGCTGTATTTCTGTTAAAAATTAATTTCCTCATTCCTTTGTATAGTCTTACCCTGACAGGGACTTTTTAAACTAAAACTAAGTACATGTTATTTATATAACTGAGCAAGTTAGCTATGCTTTTATTCTACCTGTTTTGCAAAATGGTATTCATTTCTTTCTTTCTGCTGTCCTTGGCCCCTAGGGGAGCATGTAACAGCAAGGTTTAAAAACGAAGTGGAGCGAATGGGTTTTGATATGAACAATGCCTGGAGGATTTCCAACATCAATGAGAAATACAAGTGAGTTGTATGGGTGCCTATGGACTGAGCTTCACAGCCAG
Source organism: Taxidea taxus jeffersonii (assembly GCA_003697995.1). Lineage (NCBI taxonomy): Eukaryota > Metazoa > Chordata > Mammalia > Carnivora > Mustelidae > Taxidea > Taxidea taxus. Next base: position 17,383 of record RCUC01107200.1, read on the forward strand.
TGCCTTTACAGAAACCCCAGTTTCATGTGGCAGAACGTTTGAACTTAAACATAGACCTGTTTTTTCAGTGGAATTTTATTTATTATATCTAACTGCATAGTCTTCAGAGTGCTTCTTGAGCCTTTTGTTCCCATTGCTGTCACTGGAGTGGAAAAGTGGTATTTCATAGGATTCTGGAACCTTCCTTTCCATCCCCCTCCAGATCTCTGTTCTTCCAGGTGCGTGCATTTCCTAGACAGTATTTTCTCGTGTAGGCAGGCAGTTTCCATTGGTCTCGTCACCACTTGACGTCACATTGGAGATAGAATCAGTGATCGCACAAGCAGTGATAAAACACTTAGAAGCTAGTTTTTATGACTAATTTTACTCCAGATTCTATGAAATAGGCATAAGTACTATTCTGTTCTTTCCCACAGCTATGACCATTTAATAATTAAATATTAATATAATCACTATTAAATATTTCCCATTTCTTGTTTCCTTAAAAGGTGTAAGTACTTTGGTGTGGGGGGGCAGCTAATAACTACTATGATTTTGGTGGTCCAAATTTCTATGAAACAAAGTTGTTCAGGAGATTTCAATTAGTATTTTTCTCCTCTTAACATTCCCTCTAGCAGTTGGAGGCATTAATCATTCTGTTTTTCAAACTGCCTCAAATTATGATAGCTACTTTCTTGGTCTGTTTGTGGGTAGCCATCAGAGCATTTCATTTTTCATTGGAATAGCAGCTCTTAACATGGACACTGGCCAAGGAATTAAGAACCTGGGGTCTTGTGAAGGAACTGGAGCTATAGAGCTGTCATACCTTTGCCTGTTCTCAGTTACAAGTCAAAGCAGAGAATAGAGGTGGAGACAGAGGCAAGGGCTCAGAGAACCTGAAGCTGCCATAGGCTTTGTTCATGCACAGCCCTCTTTTCTGATGCTGGAAACTGCTTATCTACATGTAAGCAGCCAGTATTTGCTAAAGAGGTGACTACTAGGTAGTGTAATACAGGACAAGGAACAGAATGATCAGACTATTGGATGAAGTCAGAAAACCGAGTTAAGCTAAATTTGTTGAATAAAAAACGTGTTGAGTAAACTTGAATTCAAACGAGTTCAAAAGCCATTTGGTTTTCAAAATCGCTATTCAGTATGGGTTTTAAAAATTAATTTTTGTCTTTGAGTCCCCTATTTTTACTTCAAAACCGGTCTACAGGACATTGAAAAGTGTTTCCTACTATGACGAGGAAGAGCTAAATATACTGTTAAGTTTTAAACAAGATAAAAGAAGACAAAAGAACAAGAGTCGTGGTTACCATATTAACTGTGGTCATAGTGTCCCAGGTTATTTTTAGTTTATGGGTGTTAAGTTTATAGAGCTTCTCTCAGTCGTAGATGTTCTCTTGGTTCAGTGGCTTTTAAATTCTTGATATTTAATCTTCTGGAAATTGAGAACATGATGTAGGTATTTTGTGCAGAATGATCCTAAGCTACTTGGTGTTTTCTGCCTCTTCCTCCACTGCATAAGGTAGGCAAGGGCTGGGCGGTGGTGGTGCAGGAGGAGGAAGAATTTGTGTATTTTAAGATTGGATTAAAGGTCTTCTTGCCTTCACTGCTGAAAAGGAATATTGGGATACCCGTAGAGAGAGACTGTCCTATAAGCGAAAAACCTGTCAGAAAGAACTGCTTTTTAGGGCACCAGCCTGTAGTCAGGCATGCAGCTCTTGGCTTCTTCCCTAATGAAAACAGCTTTTCCCCCCCTGAATATAGTTCTGAAGTATGTTTTATGAAATTATGATTAATAGCTTACTCACATTACTAACTTGGGTCAGTGGGGCTGTGATTATGTATGCAAATATCCTGACTTATAGTACTGCTTCTGCATACCCATGCCTGTACCTGTTACCTATAATTAGGACACATCAGAGAATATGTTAGTAATTCTATAAGGTATCTGGAAACTTGAAATAGTAGGCTTTTGTCTTTCTTCACATGTTTCCCTTTGACAGAAGCCTGAAAGAGTGAGGGGTCTAGTAGAGGTTGACAGACTTTCACTTCTGTAGTTGGACTGGGCACTTTCTATAGTTAAGAAATGACTTGTATGTTTGTTACAAGAGAATGTTAGAGTGAAGTAACTGATTGCCTGTGGACTCCCCTTATTTCAGATGTTAGGATCACCAAATTCCCAAAGGTAGCCTAAAATGGAACAGTGCCAGATATTATCAGGCGACATTCACATGAGGAAACACCTAAGGCAACTAGTTCTGCTGAGTAGGCCAAGACTCACTTAAAGCTTCTTACTGCCTTTTAATGGGCTCTGGGTGGCTTGATCAGCATCCTTACACTGGCTCACCTAGTGTCTCTCCCTCTTCTCCCTCCCTGTCTTCTTCCCCCATTCCCTCCTTCTCACCTTCCCCATTAGGCTATGTGGTAGCTATCCACAAGAGCTCATAGTGCCTGCCTGGATCACCGACAAAGAACTAGAGAGTGTAGCAAGCTTCAGGTCCTGGAAGCGTATCCCTGCCGTTGTCTACAGGTAAGTAAGCCTGGCCAGACCCAGCCTGGTCTGGTGCTGCTGTCCACTGCGTGTGGTCTGCTGCTCTGTTGCCGCTAACCTGGGAAGGAAGGGAAGGGTTCAGAGAATTTCCCAGGCAAGCTTGTGCTTCCTTATAGTTAAAGCCACTCTTACGGTGACATACCGATACTTACCAGAACACTTGCTGATGGTTCAAGTGATAAGAAAACTTTAATAGAAAAGTGGCTAGTCTTGCTATTTTAAGAGCCTTCTGACATTCTGTGGGAAGATAATGTATTACTGCATTTGGCCTTTGGATTGAGAGGAGTTAAAGTCAAGTCATTTGTGATTGTCTTTGTGGTTGAGACTTTGACACATGAAAGAGCTCTGTTTTGAGAGGGAGCATTTAAAGGAGAAGGCTAGGGCTTGGCTAGATAGAAGATCTTAAAAAGATCAAAGACCTGAGAGCCAAGGGAGGCAAGTTCTAGAAGGGAATGGTGGTGTGGTGTCAAGCACAGGTTTGAGAGTTCAGGTATTCTCACTGATAACTCTTGCTAAGGCATCTTGAGTAAATTCCCTAATTGACCTCAGCCTGTTCCTAATTATTAAAATGGGAACGACGGTCCTACTTCACAAGTATGCTGAGCCGCATGAATGCATCTGTGAATACTGGGCTGCTCTAAGCAGTACATGGAGGAGGTTGTATTCCTGGGGACTGCTTTTCTATATAATTCATTGAATAGCTCAGCTCTCAAGGACTCAAGTTAAGACTTGAAGAAGTCATTGCCTCTTATTTTGAAATTGTTTCAGATATCTTCTCTTTATAGTATTTACATTCTCCATTCCATTTTTCCAGTTTGCAGATTTGGGCTTTCCTTGAATTTGGGCCCAGCCACTGGGGCTTACTTAGAGACATCCATGCCAGGAAGCATTCCGTTGAAATATTGATGTAGGAAGGGATTTATCTCCTTGTGGAGTTTCCACTGAGGTAACCAGCTCGTTCATTTAGTCCACTGATGGCAAATTCTGATAGCTATCCTGAATAGAATTGAAAAAGTATTTGTTTCTGGCCCAGTGGAATCCATTAAGTTTTCAATCTCAATTTTCATCACTGTTGTTTTCAGACACCCCTAGAAAAGTAGGTCACCAAATTTACCTATCACTCAAGTGACAAGGATGACACAGGAATTAGAGAGCAGGGAAAGCTGAAAGGATTTGTGTCTTAGCAGTGATTGGCCTAGCTCAAATAGGGAAAGCAGCCAGCTGCTGCTCTGTGGCCAACAGCTGTGTTAGATCAGCAGCCGTAGCATTTGTAGGGTTTGTGGACTTTTGAGCATAAGAGGAAAGGACTGTCATTTTCAAAGTACAGGGCTTTAGGTGAATTTTCCTTGTTGGTAGAGAAGCCTGTAAGTGCAAGTTAAAAACTTAAGAATAAACAAAAGAAACCTTTTTACCCTTCTAAAATTTATTCTAGAGGGCATGAGCCATGGTTTGTTTGTTTTTTTTTCCCAGCCCTTTCTAGAGATCATAGTATATATATAAATGAAACTTATTTCCAATTTCTCTGAGAAAGTCTGCTCTCAAAGGATTACAAATGAAAGTTCTTCGTATTAAAAAAAAAAAAAGAAGAAAGTACTTGGTAGAGTCCACACAAACTCAGATAGGCTTTTAGGAACTAGCCTCCGTTTGAGAACATGTGTCTTGAATCTCTGAGCCCCAAACTGGGTTGTTAAAATTGGGAAGCTTTGTAAGGGGCATATAGAAGAATGTTTTGGGGATACTCTGCCACTCTGCCAGGCCAGGTGGCAGGCTGCTTCTGAATCCAGCATACGTTTACTTAATTTAGTTGTCTGTAGCCTGCAGTAATGATTCTTGGAGTTGCTAGCAGCAGTTACTTGACAGCATCATGCTGAACCAGCGCCTCATTAGTGTTTTTTTCCCACTGTGATGAGAGAGTGTTTAATTGGGTTTATCGCTGAAGACCGAGATTGCTCTAACCCAGCAAGATGGTGCAAAGGGCACCCATCTGTAGTGTAATTCACAGCTCCCCGCTTTGTGCACTGAGTGGTTGTTAGAAATTTCTAATCATTTAGTGAGCTTGCCTAATACTAAGGGATAGTTTAAGTATTTATGTATTTCTATATAGAATTGAAGCATTCAAGTGTTCAGTAGGGGACTCATCCAGTGGACATCTTAATTTTTATACTTTTTCCTGGTTCTGTTTGTTGATGTGGTAGAAATGCTCTTTCATGATTTTTAGCTGTATTGTTTTAGTTCTTGATCATGCAGTCGAAAGCATTTTGGAAGACTGCAGAAAACTTAACTGCTTATTGCAATAGTTCAGTTGAGGCCGGCTGTTAAAAATGCTATGACCCTTTAAACCCAAGATCCAAGCTGAAGAGTGCCATCTTCTGTTCCTCTTGGGCATTGCTGGGAGCATTGCAGAGAAAGAAGATGCTCAGGAAAGGCTCTGCCAGCCTTTTTTGTGAAGGTTCGGCACAAGTCAGTTCTGTTGTTTCTCAGTGCTTATTATATGTGCTACTAGGCATCTTAGGAATTAGGTTTGATTTCCAGTTGGGCTCCATTCAGCAGGTGAGCCCACTGAGCATACTGGCTAGTACTTTCTGTTACTTGTCTCTCTGTTCTGGAGGATTTAAAAACTAAAATAAACTGATGGTTCCAGTTGAATATGGTTCTTGCTGAATTTCATTGATTGCTGGTGAGCTTTAGGATTAAAAACAAAAACTGTTCTCACATCGTTTCTTAAAGATGACAAATAGATTTAGTAGTATGTTATATTTAGATCTGTCTCCTATGTATGTGTTATAGATGTGTATGAATGTATGTATGTAGATTTTTAAAAGATTTTATTTGAGACCGAGTGTGAGGTGGGGGAAGAGCAAAGGGAGAGGGACAAGCTGACACTGTGCTGAGCTTGGAGTCCAACCTAGGGCCCCATCTCAGGACCCCAAGATCATGACCTGAGCCAAAACCAAGAGTTGAATGCTTAACCAACTGAGTCACTCACCCGGCCCAGTATTTAGATTTTAATGGGAAGTAAGACATGGATACTTCCCCTTTGGGAGATTGAATTGGGGGTATTTTAAATATTTTGCTTACTACTTACTCTGCTAATTCAATTTTTATAACGAACCAATTACTTTTATAACTTTTTAAAAACTACTTTGTGACTATCATGGTTCTCCCTTTTAATGTGTAGTTTGATTTTTTTAAAAATATATTTTATTTATTTATTTGACAGATCACAAGTAGACAGAGAGGCAGGCAGAGAGGTGGGGGAAGCAGGCTCCCTGCTGAGCAGAGAGCCCGATGCCGGGCTCAGTCCCAGGACCCTGAGATCATGACCTGAGCTGAAGGCAGAGGCTTAACCCACTGAACCACCCAGGTGCCACTGTAGTTTGATTTTTTAAAAAATATTCAGAGTTGTACAACCATCGCTATAGTCAATTTTAGTACATAATCACCCTCTCAGAAAGAAACCCCAGACCCATTAGTAGTTACTCCCTATTCCCTTCCCAGTCCCCGTAGCCCCAGGTCACTAGTAATCTACTTTGTACAGATTTGCCCATTCTGAACACATACAATATGTGGCCTTTTGTGACTGGTTTCTTTCACTTAGCATACTCCAGGTTCATCCACGTTGTAGCATTTATTGAAACTTTATATCTTTTGTGCCAAATACTAGTTTTATAACTTAAAAAAAAAATATTTTCATTTATTTATTTATTTGACATAGAGATCACAAGTAGGCAGAGAGGCAGACAGAGGGGGAGGGGGAAGCAGGCTCCCTGCTGAGCAGAGAGCCTGATGCGGGGCTTGATCCCAGGACCCTGAGATCATGACCTGAGCTAAAGGCAGAGGCTTAAAAGGGGGCCTGAGCCATCCAGGCGCCACCTTTTATAAATTTTTAATTGCTAAAATTGCCTAACTAAATTCCTAACTAGGAAAAGACTGGGTTTTACTTTCTATTTCTTTATTTTAATTTTTTTATTTATTTGACAGAGCGCAAAGGGAACACAAGCAAGGGGAGCTGCAGAGGGAGAGGGAGAGACAGACTCCCTGCTGAGCAGGGAGCCCAATTCGAGACTCAATCCCAGGACCCTGAGATGATTAGTTGAGCCAAAGGCAGACTCTTGCCTGACTGAGCCACCCAGGCACCCCAAGCGACTAGGTTTTAAGATCGCCAAAGTAGACTGTTAGTCTTAATTTTTACAAAAGGATCTATTAAAAAATAAAAATAAAAAAGGGTCAGAGTATGGCTTACTGCAGTTTATGCTGTTCCTTCTGAGAGTTTAAGGAAAGGTAGCTGGTATGTTGAGCTATCTGCCTATAATAAGAGCAATTTGTGAGTCATGAAATCTCAGAATATTTTGTAGAATAGTCCACTGTGGGCCAGGTAAATGTTTGAATCCCAAAGGTGGGACCTTGTTTTATTTTTTAATTTTTTTTTTCATTTATTATTTTTGAGAGAGAGAGAGCGAGCACAGGCAGACAGAGTGGCAGGCAGAGGCAGAGGGAGAAGCAGGCTCCCTCCCGAACAAGGAGCCCGATGTGGGACTCGATCCCAGGACGTTGGGATCATGACCTGAGCCGAAGGCAGCCGCTTAACCAACTGAGCCACCCAGGTGTCCCGGGACATTGTTTTAAAAAGAATCCCCAAGCCATCCATAAGTGTACAGTTGCTGCAATGGGCCCTTAGAAGTTGTGGAAACAAATTTTTCTGTGTCAGCATCTATTATGCCAGGATATTCAGGTGCAGTATTAAAAAGAAGAGATTAATGTTTCATTATTGAACAGCAGAATTAGTATAGTATTTGTAGATTATATTTTTACCCAATTTTCCAAAAATAAATCTAAAGATTCAGACATTTGCTTTATGGATATAAATTTGTTTTTTCTAAGAGCACACATTTATCATTTTGTTGCTGACTTTACAAGGGCCTCAAAAATGATCAGTTTTTGAGAAAGATCCAGATAGGTTTTGTTGTTTATTCTTTTTTTTTAAAGATTTTATTTATTTGACACAGAGAGAGAGATCACAAGTAGGCAGAGAGAGAGAGAGGGGAAGCAGGCTCGCTGCTGAGCAGAGCTCCCGATGCGGGGCTCAATCCCAGGACCCTGAGACCACGACCTAAGCTGAAGGCAGAGGCTTAACCCACTGAGCCACCCAGGCGCCCCTGTTGTTTATTCTTAATGCTGTAGAAGATTTCTGCCCTGAAAGGACTTGAAGCTAACCCATCACTTCATTCATTCAAGCTCTTCATTAAGACATTTAAAATCCACTACCTTACTTTTTGTATGGGCACAGAGCATCAGAATGGGGCCACTGAGATGAGTTGTTGTGTCTTGTTCCTTGCACAGGCACCAGAGTAATGGAGCTGTCATTGCCCGCTGTGGACAGCCGGAGGTCAGCTGGTGGGGCTGGCGAAATGCTGATGATGAGCACCTGGTGCAGTCAGTAGCCAAAGCTTGTGCCTCTGACTCCCGATCAAGTGGCAGCAAGCTGTCAACTAGGAACAGTTCTCGAGACTTTCCCAATTCGGGAGACCTTTCTGATGTGGAATTTGGTAAGATGCTCCCTGGATCCAGTGGCAGAAATTTTTAGAGTATCTTTGAGAACTTTTTCTTGAGTGGCCTTTTCCTTCTAAGACCTATAATTTGTTTCAAATTATAGAGGAGAGAGAGGGTGAAGTTTCAGTTGATGGGATTATTTGAGGAATCATAGGTCTTGACAATGAACCAGACCAACTATTTCAGACTTGGCTTAAGGGGGCTAATGTGTCTGTTGTCTTTCTAGTCATTGTGACAACAATGGGGTATGTATGTGATAGGGGACCTGGAATTTCTCCAGACCATGGCAGGAGTCACCAGTCTTCATGAAAAGACTATACATGTAGAAATGAGATAAAGGAAATTGGTAGACAAAACAGAAGATAGAGAAGTCCTATGTATTAAGGGTTCTGGTTAGGTGGGTTTCATTTAATTGAGGGTTTTTGTTTGTTTCTTGGTATTGCAGACGGTGTTTTTAGTTCTTATTTTGCACAATTTTGGAGAGAGATGGGTTCATTCTAGTTTTTCATTCCTGCCCCTGATGTTCCTAGATTCTTCTCTGTCCAATGCTTCAGGAGCAGACAGTTTAGCCATCGAACCACAGAAGCTTTTGATCTTGGATGCACGTTCCTATGCTGCAGCTGTGGCGAACCGAGCCAAAGGAGGAGGCTGTGAATGCCCGGGTGAGGTGTATGGTGCTTTGTCTCCTGACACTGTTCTTGTGAACCCAGCCCATACCCGGCTGGGTCTTAGTTCTCAATTTGAAATGAATGGCAAATGGTGTTCTTCAGCCTATCTTGCGAGAGCCAGAGCTGTTTGGATTCTTAACACTTGTTTCTTTTCAGGGAAGAAGTGGAGGAGGAGGTGCAGTGCAATAATCTTCTTCCTAACCTTTAGGTGATAAAGAAAGTAAATCCTCCCTGTAATAAGGCCTGTTCATGTTTGGAAGCTGCTGCTTTAGTGGCTCAATTTCTCAGCCTTCTAAAAGTTTTTGTTGCCTTTGACAGTGGGTTTACTCCTCACTGACCTCCGAGAAAACTTCCCATATGGCTTCTACTTAGGCTGGGGTGGAAGGTGAAGCACCAAATACAGGACTCTAGCAGCGCACCTCTGTTCTGACCTGTAGCACCCCCACTTTTTGATTGTGTTCTCCAAGGAGAGACCCCTTCAGTGCCAGTGGTGTGCTGATGGAGCAGGTGGAGGCTCCAAGCTCCTTCATCGGGATGTGATCTCAACTGGAAGTTTAAAGCAGTTGTACAAAGGTGGTATGGGAATACATAAAATGCACTGTTCTGCCAGCTTCTTTTCGAAGAGATTCCAGAGCTACAAGTTAGCTGTGGTCCAGGAAGTTAACCTGGGAAGGGATGGCAGGCTACAGATCTTTAAAAAAAAAAAAAAACTTCTGTTTTATGTCCATATCTTCACAAGTCTAACTTCTCTTTTTGCAAAAACAGCTAAAATTCAAGCACTGTTTTTCCTGTCATAAAAGGACTAGACTAATAGGCATCAAAACAGTTTCATTTGTCAGCAACTGTAATGGATTTGCTTTATAGCCTGTTTGCTGCTTTTAAAGTTGGCCATGTGGGCTTTAAAGTCAACATATTTTTGTTCTCTTTATTGTTACTTTCTGCAGAGTATTACCCAAACTGTGAGGTCGTGTTTATGGGGATGGCAAATATTCATTCAATTCGGAGGAGTTTTCAGTCTCTGCGGTTGCTGTGCACACAGATGCCGGATCCGGGAAAGTAAGACTTTGGCCTTAGCTCTGATTTGGCGTTGCCTTTTTTCTTTCTTTCCTAATGAGTTTGGAGGTATCTTTTCTTCTGTCTTACTTTCATTTCAGTCCCTGTGGGCATTCTCCTTTCTGTTTTAGGAGCACAGTAGCAAAATTCTAGCCCTTTGAAAGCTTTAAAGATGGGGAGCACAAAACAGATCTCAGTCCTCAGAAGTCCTGCCTTCTTGTTTTGCCTGGGACCTCTTCTCTTCTACATTGTTTTTGGCTCATTTTTAATTCTTTGGTTTTTGACATCCTATTGGTAACACTTATCTGCTGTGAACTGGGGGGGATGTTTTACCTTGAGCCAAAATTTATTCATTATGTTGTAAAAAAGGGTTAAACTTGCCATTTGGTGAATTCCTTTTACATTTGCTTCTGAGTCTTAAACTACCCCCTCTCATTATGAACATTGCCACATTTTAATTGCTTGTTAAAAATGAATGGCTGGCATTTGCAGTGAGGTAGGTGAAGTAACACTCCCTCCCCGCCCCCCCAGGGGGACTGGTTGAATACAAGAAAAATTAGCAGGAATGGTCTGTGAAACAAAAATGGACAGATAAATATTTAAGAGACCCTGTTTTACTATTTCAGGAAGCCAGAAATTGTGCCAGAGAAGACAGAATTTTCTCTTTTCTGCTGTTTGTGCTGGAGCCCATAGCTGTTTCCCTGGGTTCTGTTCAGTAGATCTGATTACATCAAGTTTTGCGGAATTCCTTGGTTTATTCAGTCAAATGGCTGCCTGAACCACTTGTACTAACACTTGGTAGTAAGTGATTAGATTCATTGCAGTTGGAAGCAGCCCAGAGGGTGAAGCCTGACCCAAGAAATGAGCTGGCTTCTCTGCTTTGGGGATGAGCAACTTGTATTTGCTACACAGCCAGTAGTGCTCTCTTCCCCAAAGGTGGGGCATAGAAAGAGCCAGGGTGAGGTCTCAGAAGATCTGCCACTAACTGACTATGTGACTTTAACCAAGTGGCATAATTACTATTTCCTTCAGAAGACTCCAGAAAGAACTACTTATACTGGATATATAACTACCATGGACTGAAAAATACTAGATACTCATTCTCAGAAACTAGCCATAAGATTTTTAGAACAAAAATTCTATTAATTGCTGTCCTATTTCTAAAGTTGTCCTCTATTGCATAGTAGGGCTTAACCTGCATTTTTATACATACTTTATAAAGACAGATTTGTTTGTTTTGGCAGTGTTTTATTTGGAGGGAAAGATCTTTGGGAATTGCTTTTTAATTTCACGGGTATTTGGCATGATGCAGTAAATCATAAAAATCCGCATTTCCTTATCCCCTTCTGTTTTTATTTTTATAGTTGGCTCTCAGCCCTTGAAAGCACAAAATGGCTCCATCACCTGTCTGTGCTTCTGAAGTCGGCACTTTTGGTAGTGCACGCCGTGGATCGTGATCAGCGGCCGGTACTAGCCCACTGCTCAGATGGCTGGGACCGCACTCCCCAGATTGTGGCATTGGCTAAGCTCTTGCTGGATCCCTATTACCGAACCATAGAGGTGGGTGCATCCAAAGAGCAGGATTTGGTACACAGTATGAGTGAGCGAAACCTTGGATGGTTTTATGATCAGTTTTGGTCTTGGTGGTTAGGCCTAAAGAGAGTGAAATTTGTTTTAAAACCATTGCTTCTTTACCTTGAGCTAAATTGTGGTGGTACCTCCCACAGTTCTTGTGCCTTTTAAAATGGAGCAGATTGTGGATAACAAGGTATTGAGAAATATAGACATGCTTTCCTCTGTAGTCCCTCTACTTGGAAAAGTTTTGGCTACTCCAGGAAAATGGGGAAACTATAGTAGGATCGTGGCATGCTCATCCTGATAATGGGTCCGGATATAACTATAGTGTTCCGTGGAGAAAGAGCCCTACTCTGAAAGAACCACATGTTGGGTTAAAGATACAAGAAAAGCCATAAAGGTGCCCTAAAATACATGTAAATCTGGGGTAGGGAAAGATATTAGACACAAGACTTTGTAAGTACAACACAAAATAAAGAAGTTAAAAAATAAGTTTAGAAAAAATTTCTTACGCTTTATAGTGAAAGAAAGTATAGACTCAGGAAAGGCTTAGATAAATGATTAGTACCCATTTGGTAATTATGGAATGGAGTTGAGGGAAGTGGGAAATTGCCCTAAGGATGTGTTCCATGGAGCCCTTGGCTGTGGGGCTGGGTCAGGCCCTTCTGTTGGGCTTACTGGGAAGGTATTAAAAGGGATTATCGCTGTTAGTCCTGACAGGCTCAGGACTGTCATAGTCTCCATAGACAAGTACAAATGGTCTATCCCGGGTATTTCCCTGCAGGGTTTCCAAGTCCTCGTGGAGATGGAGTGGCTGGATTTTGGTCACAAGTTTGCTGACCGGTGTGGTCATGGGGAGAACTCCGATGATCTGAACGAGCGCTGCCCAGTGTTTCTGCAGTGGCTTGACTGTGTTCATCAGCTTCAGAGGCAATTTCCTTGCTCTTTTGAGTTCAATGAAGCATTCCTTGTGAGTTTGGGTTTGTAATTCTTTATTTTGGGGACCTTCTAAAATTATGGGGGTATCAATGCAAATGTTAGTGGGTTAGATTTCACATGAAACTATGAATTCTTTTTAGAATTTAATAAGGGCCATTCTTTTTCCCAGTTTTAATTAAAAACAGAAGTGTGTGTTTATTCAGTGAATATAGATGTGTTAGGTTTGCCTAAAGTCTTTGAGTTGTTCTATACTTAGCTTTTAAAATAGATGACTGAAGTCCTAAATATTTAGAGAAATAATGGGGGTGGCTGGCTGGCTCAGTCGGTGAAGCATGTGACTCTTGATCTTGGGTTGTAAGTTTGAGCCTCCCAATGGGTGTAGAGATTTTGAAAAATAAAAGAGAAATAATGGAATATCCTCTGCTCCCTCCTGTCCATCTGCCAATCTCCTTACTGTCCCGTCCCCCCAACCCTGGACCCCGGCTTGTGTCCCACACTCACTGTACCCTTTCGTTTGACAGAGGACTCACTGTCTTTGCCCTCTTCCAGCCTCTCCATCTGCTGCTGCACCGCCTTCCATTGCTTTTCCTCTCCTCGGTAGCATGGTGCCAGCATTTCTCTCCTCTGCATTTTGCATTGGCATATTTCCCTCTCTACTACATCGTTGCCGTTAGCACTCAGACATGGCTTAGTATCTCCCATCCTCTGAAAAACCCTTTCTCAGGTTTGCATCTCCTGCCAGCTATTAATATTTCCTGTATCTCATTTCTTCACAGCAGAGCTCAAATCTTCTGCATTTACTGTCTCAAATTCCTTTTTTCCCATTCTCTTAAACCCAGTCAGGTTCAGGTGTTCCCCCAACCACTTTAGCAGAGCTGTTACTTTTATGTTGCTAATCCAGTGATCAGCTCTCTGTCTTCATCTTGCTAAGAAGTTTAAAAAAAAAAATTCAGGTATAATTGACAATATAATACTAGTTTCAGGTATACAACATAATTCTATATTTGTGTGTATTGTGAAATAATCACAATAAATAACATCCATTGTCACACAAATTTTTTTTCTTGTGAGAATTTATTTATTTATTTGACAGACAGAGATCACAAGTAGGCAGAGAGGCAGACAGAGAGAGAGAGAGGAAGAAGCAGGCTCCCTGCCGAGCAGAGAGCCTGGTGCGGGGCTCGATCCCAGGACCCCACCTGAGCCGAAGGCAGAGGCTTAACCCACTGAGCCACCCAGGCGCCCCTCTTGTGAGAACTTTTAAGACCTATTCTTAGCAACTTTCAGATACGCAGTAGAGTATTAACTATATTCTGTACGTTACATCCCCAGGACTGACTTATTTTATAACTGGAGTTTCGTTTCTTTCTCTTCATTTTACTCTTTGGCACTATTTAATAACACCTTTCTTGAAACCCTCTTCAGTTGACTGCCAGTACAAACTCTGTGTTATTTCTTCTCTGCCTCACTGGGTAGTCCTTTTTGTCTCCTGTGCTAGTTCCTTCATATCTGCCCAGTGCTGAATGTTGGAATGCTCCAGGACTCAGCCTCCAAGGTGCTTCTGTATCTTACTGCCTCTCTGGGGATTTCCTCTAGTCCCGATGGCTCTGATTGCTATCCGTGATTCCTACATTTATAATTAGGTCTTCAGCTCGATCTCTCCACTTAACTCCAGACTCGCATACCCAACTGTGACTGCTCAGTATCCCCACGTGGATGTCTTTTTTTTTTTTTTTTTTTAATTTTATTTATTTATTTGACAGAGATCACAAGTAGGCAGAGAGGCAGGCAGAGGAGAGGGGGAAGCAGGCTCCCTACCGAGCAGAGAGCCCAATGTGGGGCTCGATCCCAAGACCCTGGGATCATGACCTGAGCCGAAGGCAGAGGCTTTAACCCACTGAGCCACCCAGGTGCCCCTCCACATGGATGTCTTAATGGTATTTCCCACTTAACCTGTTCAAAACTTGGTTCCTGATTTCCACATTTTCCCACCCAAAATCTGATCTTCCAGAAGTCTTTGCCCTCACGAGGGGGCAACTCAGTCCTTCCATTTACTTAGGGCAGAAACTCGTATGGCCTGCCCAACTCTCCTCCTCCCCCTTTCATACTCCATGTTCAGTCTGTCTGTCAGCAGATCTGCAGCTCTGCTTTCAAAATATATCTAAAACCTGATTACTTCTTGCTATCTCTACTATTCCTATACTGGTCCAAAGTTACCACCATCTCCTGCCTTAATTCTGGAGAGTCAACCCAGCAACCAGAGGGATCTTTCTTTTTTTCTTTAAAGACTTATCCATTCATTTATTTTAGAGAAAGCACACAAGCAGGGGGAGGGGCAGAGAGAGAGGGAGAGAAGGGAGAGAATCTGAAGCAGATCGTCTGCTGAGCATAGAGCCTGACACCGTGACCTGAGCCAAAATCAAGAGCTGGCTGCTTAATTGACTGAGCCACCCTGGCTCCTAGAGGGATCTAGGGGCAATCCTTCTAAAACATAACTGAGACCATGTCATTCCTCTGCTCAAGAACCTCCAATGATTTCCATTTCACACAGTAAAAGCCAGTCCTTAAAATGGCCTGCAGAGCTGTCCTAGAGCTTACCTCTCTAGTTTCGTTTCCTACCATTTCCCTCCTTGTGCAATGTCCTTCAGTTATACTGGCCTCCTCCTGTTCTTAGAAATTACAACCATGCGCTCACCTCAAGACCACTGTGCTGGCTGCTGGCCTCTGCCTGGAGCATTTCCCCCTCAGATACCCTCTTAACTTGCTCTCTCACTTCTTTCTGCTATTGCCCTGTGTGTGCCCTGTCCCTCTCACCCTGCTTTACTGTGGTCCACAGCAGTGGTCACCCCTCCCCCACAGTTAGAACCAGCTCTGTCAGGGCAGGAGAGTCATCTGAGAGTTGTCGCCTACCCAGTACCCCTAGAAATGTCTGGGGTATGTCAAATGTTCAGGAGTGATTTGAGTGAAAAGTTGTTTAGAAATGTGCTCTCAGTTCAGACTTGCGTTGCACACTGACCTGCTCTTGTACCTGAGTGATAATGATCTGTTGTTCTGGAGGGTGGCTGTTAACTCAGGACTTCTCAAACTGGTTGCCAGGGAGGCTAAGAGGAGTGAGGTGCCAGCGATCTGTCTTTGCTCTTTTGAATCAGGAATGCTAGTGGTTGGGGTTGGCGGTGCGAGGAGGCGGCTCTTCCGTGGCTTACTTGGTTCCCCCATCCTTACGGAGTGTGAATTCTGAGGTGCTCTCGGGGATGTTGGGGAAGGGGGGCTCAGCAGGGCTGCCCTTCCCCCAGAGACATATATCCTGTTGCTGGATTTTCGACTCCCATAGGTGAAACTGGTGCAGCATACCTATTCCTGCCTGTTTGGAACATTCCTGTGCAACAACGCCAAGGAGAGAGGGGAAAAGCATACTCAGGAGCGGACATGTTCTGTGTGGTCGTTGCTTCGGGCAGGCAACAAGGCTTTCAAAAACCTACTGTATTCCTCTCAGTCGGAAGCCGTATGTATCCTTCAGCCTTTCCTCTCTGATCAGCAGAAGGGATTTGGGGGTGGTGACATATGGGAGCCATTTTCGGTAGTGACTGTTTTCTAAGAGGCATCTCTGTTTTCTCTGGGTGGGTTGGTTCCATTTTTTTCCATCTGTCCCGAGGAAGGCTTGTTTCCTGGTGCTGCTCTGATCTGCTTCAAACCCCTTTTTTCTCAGGGTGGTTTGACTTAATACCCATCTCTATTTTGCCACTCTAGACACGAATCTTTTTGGCACCCATTTTAGAGCTTAACTCACTCCTGACATGTTCTAACAAATGGAAGGGGAACCTAGTTGTCCCCTGGGTGCCCACGATAGCTTAGGAGCTGCCACCAGGCCCCTGGCACCGTTCCAGTGCCATGAGGTGATGATACGCACTGCAGCTCCTGTCTCTGAGAGCAGAAGTGTGTGTGACACTAGCATGTGTGTCGATGGGATTCTTCTGCTCACATGGAGAGCTGGTAGACTTTTTTCTGCAAAGGAGCACCTTCTGTTAAGCAGAGGAAAGAAGGCACGCACATCTGTGTTGATACATGGTGATGTTCCTTTTGTCAGAATGCATCTTAAATTCTAAAGAAGTCAAAAGGAAGCTTCATGAGAGGTTGTATTGCTTCACTGGACTGTTAACATGCTTTTCACTGCATTTAAGTAGTCAAAGGGAAGATTTACACTAACTGCTTCTCTTTCCTTCACTGTGCCTGCTGGGGAAGTCACAGTATAGGAAGAAAATTCCCTTGTTTTCCCATGATTAATTTAAGTGATCCTATACAATAGGTTTGACAGTGTTTCCTGAAGCCACATTTTTGTACAAGGAAACATAGTCACCATCTAGTGGAATGACTCACTTTCATATGAAGTAAATGCAACTAAAATCAAGTTGATATGAAAGTAGGTCATTCAATAAAGGGGACCTAAGAAGTAATCGATGAGGAATAGATTTTTAAAAATCCTTTAGATTTTCATGCCCATAAGAGGCTCTCAGGTGGGAAATGCAGCTGGCGCACACCTGTTGGATATTCCAGCTTGGTGACTTTTTGACCCCTATTTCTGGATTTGGTTAAACCTGTATCCCCTCTGCTCTCCCATCAGGTGCTGTACCCTGTGTGTCACGTGCGTAACCTGATGCTGTGGAGCGCAGTGTACCTGCCCTGTCCATCCCCGTCCACCCCTGTGGATGACAGCTGTGCACCGTACCCAGCCCCTGGCACCAGCCCTGATGATCCGCCCCTGAGCCGGTGAGCCCGGGCTTGATGCCCAGCCTCCAGTCCCGCATGGGTATACTTCTGTGTTGGGCACACACAGGCACGGTCAGAGATCATGGAGTCCAGCTCCACATGTCTCGCCTAGATTTCTGAAGTTTTCTCAGGGCAGGTTATAAGGGTTTCAGGCTTTGAGGCCATAAGAGTCTCATTTCCTGAAGGGCACTGGGCCCTGTCACTGTATTGCTAGGCTGCATGCACCAAGCCATTTCTCAGTTAATGAGCAAACCTCTAGGTTCCTTGTGACCCTCTGGCTTGATTTTCAGCCACTGCTCTGTGCTCTTGCCTTTCTGCTATCATTTGTCTTTTCGGGGTTGAAAGGCAAATGCTGTCAGATGATACAAAGTTTGGCTTTGCCACTTGAGAATTAACTTTACTGAATTCAGACTGCTAAACAACATGTTAATTTAAAACATTGTAATAGAAAACCAGCAGTGCTACTTTCCTTTGTCACTAGTGGAGAAACAGAGCAGTATCATGATGTTTTTTTAAACACAGCATTTGCTGTTTGTTTATTTGTAGGGACACGGGGTGGGGTGGGGCTAGTTGGGTAGGTTGAGAGGAAATTTGCAGACTAGAAGAAGGGCCAATCCTGAAGCTTTTTGCCTATCAGTCTGAGCTTCGCTTTGGAGACGCCATGGCTCCTTGAGGAGCTACAGTGGACCCAGTTATGAAACAACTGCCTGTTAAAACCGATTGTCTCCTACTTTCCTTTGAACAGCCTCAGATTCTCATTTCCCTCAAACTCCTTTTGTTTAGGCTACCAAAGACTAGATCATTTGACAATCTGACTACAGCTTGTGACAATACAGTGCCTCTAGCCAGCCGGCGCAGCAGTGACCCAAGTCTGAATGAGAAGTGGCAGGAGCATCGGCGCTCACTGGAACTGAGCAGCCTAGCTGGTCCTGGGGAGGAGCCTCTCGATCCTGACAGCTTGGGAAAGCCAACCAAAGTGCTGGGCGGTGCCGAGCTGTCTGTTGCGGCTGGAGTGGCTGAGGGGCAGATGGAGAACATTTTGCAAGAGGCCACCAAAGAGGAGAGTGGGATAGAGGAGCCTGCCCATAGGGGGAGCGTTGAGATGCAGGAGGTCGAAGAGGAGGCTGTCTTAGAAAAGCAGATCAGGGCGAAGACCCCCGAGGGCTTGGCTATTATCTTTCCTCAAGAACCAGAACTGGGTGATGCTGCTCTGATGAACCATCCAGGCACTGGCCTCTCTGTGTTCTCCCAGGATATTCCTGAGCAGCAGGGTGGGCACAGTGTTCTCCCCAGTTTTCTCCCAGAGTCCCCAGAGGGAGAGGATGCCCAGGAGGTCCCTGTGGAACAGCCCCAAATAAGAGCTACCACAGAGGGTAGGGAGGAAGCGTTTCTTCCAGTCCCAGTAGACGCAAAAGTTGGCTATGGTACCTCACAGTCAAGTTCTCTGCCACCCTCCCAAGTCCCATTTGAGGCCAGAGGACCAAGTACAGACAGTTCAATGGACTTGTTAACAGAAGATCAAGTCAAGTCGGAAAGTGGGCCCGAAGGCTATCATACACCTTGCTTGGTAAACAGTAGCTGGTTCAGTGGCAAGCACATGCTTCCTCAAACCATGGAGCCCCGGCCTTCGGGGAAGAGCCTAGCTGAGAGGCCCCAGGTGGCATCTGTGGTACATAGGACTTCCCCTGGCAGCACCCACAGCCCTACACATTCTCCTTGTGCCTTGCCTTTAGCCGAATGTAAAGAGGGGCTTGTGTGCAATGGTGCCCCAGAGACCGAAAATAAGGCTTTAGAGCAGCCCCCAGGGCTTAGCACTCTCCAGAAGCACGCCACCCCCAACGGGCACTGCACCAATGGGGAGGCTGGCAAGAGTAAGGACTCACTGAGCCGCCAGCTGTCTGCTACAAGCTGCATCTCTGCCCACTTACACTCGAGGAACTTGCACCACAAGTGGCTGCACAGCCACTCGGGGAGGCCATCTACAACGGGCAGCCCCGACCAGCCTTCCCGTAGCCACCTGGATGACGATGGCATGCCTGTGTACACGGACACTATCCAGCAGCGCCTGCGTCAGATTGAGTCAGGCCACCAGCAGGAAGTGGAGACCTTGAAGAAACAAGTACAGGAGCTGAGGAGTCGCCTGGAGAGCCAGTACCTGACTGGCTCCCTCCGCTTCAATGGGGACTTTGGGGATGAAGTGGTGAGTAGACCACAGTGCCTCCATAGCTGCCCCAGGAGAGGGCACACTGAGGCTGGGTGCTCTTTGTGCCCCGTGCATGGTGATTGGTACAGATTTCTAGAAGAATTGGAAAGGTCCAGAGTAGTCCTTTTGAGAGGCTGGAGATCAGCATCAGCCGTGAGTGGCAGTCTGCCTGTTGTTCTTTCCTGCCTTGCTTGCTTGCCACAGGTGGCCTGTTCAGGCAGTTAGAATAAGGAAGAGAGCACTCCGTATGTGGCTGGTCAGATCTCTTTGGAGAGCGGATCATGTTTTAAGAAAAGGCATGAACTCCTGGGTGCAGTGACATTAGTAGGGCGGTGTCGACTATTTCTGTCAAATGATGATGCCTGTCCTACCCCAGTAGCCAGTACGCCGTGAAGCTCCCCTGCCACCCCCACCCAGGCTCAAACATTTAATCAACAAATGTTTGTACCTGCCCTGTGGCAGGTGATGGCAGGAGAAATGGGGAGACGGGATTGGTTTCTGGCACTGTGGAGGCGTTAGCACTGATGGTGCCTGGTGACCGGAGGGAGGGGGGCTGCGTGAGGGGAGGCGCTCAGGGAGGTGCTCTGCTCGCTGGCTGGGTCTGAGTTGCTGTGTCCAGTACAAGAGGGAGCCTGGCTCTGAAGCAGTCAGCGTACGCTAAAGGCGGGCTCATCCGATGACTTTCAGTTCAGACTGACTTCTCGGTATTTCCTTCATACTAACGATAGCTTCTCATTTTCCCAAAGCGTCCTTCAGAGAAAGGAGGACATGCCCAAAGCACTCAGTTCCAACACGCAGATGTAAGTGGCAGGGTTGGAGTAACAGACGCACTGGAGCAGCTGACTCAGAGTTCACACGCCATCCTGGTCCCTTCCACCCCACTCACTTCCTGGAGCCCAAGGCCTATCCTTCCCCTGCAGTCACTGCACACAGCCGTAGACCTGTGCATCTCTCTTCCACCGGAGTTCAGCCCTGTCTCTGCACCTGCTCAACCCATTTCTTGATGGCTGAGGCGCCAACAGATCTGGCAGCCCTTACTACTCAGGCCCACCCGAAGTCCCCAGTGCTCCCTTCTTTACTAAGCCCTTTCTTCTGGGAGGAGCCAGGTTCATTCTGTTCAGCTCTGTTTGTTTGCCAACAGACTTCAATCCCCGACTCGGAAAGCAATCTGGATCAGAACTGTTTGTCTCGCTGCAGCACAGAGATTTTCTCTGAAGCCAGCTGGGAGCAGGTGGATAAACAGGACACGGAGGTACAGGCTCAGCCCCTGTTCTGAGTACCGTCCATGCAACTGTTTACGGTTCTTCTCCACCCCCATCCCTGTCCCGTGCCCCTGGCCAAGGAATAACCTCATAGCACACTTAGCCTTGAGCCTCTCTCAATTCCCATCGAGCCAAGAATTTCTGAGCCAGAGAGACCCAGCAAGCTGGTCCTCTCTCGTCCTTGCCTCTCTGAACTGGAGCCTTGCCCGCTCTTATGTCGACCCAGGGTGCTGCTGCCTGATACTTTATCTCAGGGGAGTTTGGAGTCCCCGCTAGGGAAACGATTTGGACGCCTTTCTTGTACTGCTGACATCAGCTTGCTGGGCTGGTGCCGCTGGAGCCAGTGTGGTCCTTGTGACTCTTGCTGCCCCCAGCATGGCTCTGCTGGCTCCAGCTTGATGGCCCATCTCCGGTCACTAACCTGGCCCCACCTGTTTTACAGATGACCCGTTGGCTCCCTGACCATCTGGCTGCCCACTGCTATGCGTGTGACAGCGCCTTCTGGCTCGCCAGCAGGAAGCACCACTGCAGGTGCCGTTTGGGGGTGTGGTGGGGGTGGGGTGGGCCAGGGTTTGGAGGCTGAGGTTCGGCCCACAGAGCTTGCAGCTTGGAGAGTTGCAGGCGTCTGGCTGGCAATGTCCCATCTGAGGCAGAACCCTGGGGTCTACAGGGCCCAGCTCATCTTTTGTGCCTCTGAAATTGGTTTTTGCATTTGTTGTTTTGGTTTTTTTCCAATTCAGAGTGATCATGGCTAACTTTTAAAATGTGTAAATGATGTCCCCTTTTGTTCTGTTTTGCTTCCTGGATTAGCAGAGCAACCGCCACCACCCAGACTACCATTTCTTATTCCTCCCAGTTCTTCCCATTAAACATGGCTGCTCTGAGCAAGAACATTTTTCCTGCTGTGGGCAGGGAACTTCATTTTCCTACTCCTAATCCTGCTCCCTGACCCCAAACTTGTCTTGTGGTAGTAGTGAGGAGACCTAGCTGTGGGGACTGGTAGGGACAGCTGAGGACATAGTCTTCAATCCTTAAGGCTCCCAACTTCTTTCTTCTTGGTTGGGGTAGTTAGCTGCTAGGAATGCTTTGCCCCAGCTGGGGTGGTGACTGATTGGAGGATGCTCAGTGTTCTTGGGGTAGGAAGTTTATCTGAATCCTGACATAGCTCATCCATAGGAGAGAACCCAGGTAGAAAATGGAACCACCTCTTTGTCTAGTAATGATGCTTCAGGATCCTGTATCTCCCTACCATGCACCCCAAGCCCGTACGTCTTTGGTTGGCTTCTCCTCTGAGCTCTCTCTCCCCTCCTTGCAGGGACACTGACCGTGTTGATCAAACGTGGTGAGCATTTGCAACAACCTGTCTGTGATGTCTGCACATCTACAATAACTTCACACTAACGCTGCCATTTCTCCCTCTCTGCACTCACTGGGATGAAGCCTGGGGCTGGGAGCGCAGGCAGGCAGGCAGGCTTGGGGAGGTGGGGACCAAAGCAGCCAACTGGGGAGACAATTAGGGCCGAGTCAGGCTGTAGCTATGTGCTCCCCTCCTGACCACACGGATCAGCGGAGCCATCTTGCTCGTGACTTAGAAGCTGGGCTTCAGCAAGGGCTACTCTTATAGCCAGTTGGGTTTTCAGAGCTATTTCCTTTGGGTTAGTTATTCAGTGGGATCCTAGAATGATGTTTCATGATCCCCGAGTCAGACAGCATTGCTGCTCCAATTTTTTTTTTTTTTTTTTTTTTAAAACAGAGAGACCAGGACTGAACAGAGGTGGTCTTTCCAGAGAACTGTTTTAGCAGGGAAGACTTTAGTGGAGAGCTCCACTTGGGGTCTGTCAGGATCCCCTGAAAAAAGCCAGATAGGAAAGCTTAGTTGGTCAAATTCATATCAGGATGAACTTTAGCAGGTATGTTAAATAAATGCAGATGTTCAGAAGCAGATTGAGATAATTTTTCTGTGTAACCACAGGTTCTTGCTGATTCATGCTTTTCAGAAACATGAGGTTTACTGCATTCTAGAAGATGAAGTTATGTGTGTTTGTTTTAGTTCTCTGTCCTTCCGTTGACCCATGTCTAGCCTTTCCTTTTCCTTTTGTGGGTTTTTTTTTTTTTTTTCTGGTTCCCAAAGGGTATTTAGTATTCTCTCCTCTGTGCCCAGGTGGTCCTTAGTTTATATTCTGAGGAGCATAAATGAAAAGGTAGTGAGTGATGCTCGCTAAGGGGGAGCATTTCCCTTCAGCTGTTTTCCCTACGTCTTTGGTGGGCTATGTCAGGCTCCTTGAAGTCTCTCATTCTTGGGTTTATTGAGATTGAATTGTACTCCAGGACCTAGCAGAGTGGGGTTGTAAGGTGAGCAGAAACTACTCTACCAGTTCCTTTTCCCCTTAGCTCTGAAGGGCAGTTGTTTGGTTGTGGGCACCTTTGCTGCACGGAGACATCAGAGCTGGGCTTTCAAGTGGAGGAGAGGGAGCCCTGGGGCCCGAGTACGGTCTGGCCTTCGGTGGAGCTCTGATAGTTCCTGGTAGATGCATGGGGGCAGGGGAGTGAGCTGTAATTGACTGACACCTATCTAATAAGGGGGGGTGTTTGTGCACGTGTGTTCATCTGTGCTCTTGTCCTTTCACCTTGAGCATGTGTTGCTTGTCTTCTGGCTTTGCATGCTGGCAGCAGGGCAGTCCTAGATGGCAACAGTCTGTTCTTTATGTTGCTGCCTCCGAGCCTCTGGGGATGTAGCCTGTTGGACAAGGCTCCTCGCCCCACTCCAGCTTTGGTTAGGTAGTTTGTCTTCTCTGAAGGGCTCGGAGGTAGTTCCATTGGACTCTGGTCTCTCTGTGACCAAAAGCTACACAGAGGCCATTGCCCAAGTGGGTATGGCCCACTGGGTTTTTTGGGCCAGGACTTAGCCAGTGTTCTAGAACCTACTGCTGCGTGGGGCCCTTTTGTTCTCCTGGATCTCTCTTGAGCAGCATCCCCTGTGCACCTGTAACCTTGAGCCATATGGTGAGACAGCCAAGTATCCTTGGCCTTAAAGTCACAGTGCTGTGCAGCTACAGTAGGCAGGGATTTCCTGTTCCCTCACACACACCCCCGCCCCCCCCGGCTTTTCCTGGGCTAGACAAATGAAACAGTTCAGTCTTGGAGGAGTTTCCAGCACATCCGAATTACCACAACCAAGTTCTGTCTTCTGAAGTTGGTTTCCTCACACCATACCTGCAACCGAAACTAACTGTTTTGTTTTCTTCTTCCCATCTCAAGGAATTGTGGGAATGTGTTCTGCTCCAGTTGTTGTAATCAGAAGGTTCCAGTTCCCAGCCAGCAGCTCTTTGAACCCAGTCGAGTGTGCAAGTCTTGCTATAGCAGCCTTCATCCCACAAGTTCCAGCATTGACCTTGAACTGGATAAGCCCATTGCTGCCACTTCAAACTGAAGCTCAGTGACCTGGGGCAGGCAGAGGCCAAGCTGCTGTTCCTCTGACAGGCCCACACAGCCTGGACAGACCGAGAGGCCCGTGCACTTTGGAATGGGGGCATGGAACCACCTGTGCAGAGTGACAGAAATTTGGGATGTACCACTGGATTGTAGATTGATTTTTCTTTTCTGTTCTCCCCCCTCCCCCCCTTTTCCATCTTTTGCCTCCAAAAAAGAAAGAAGTCCCCTGCTTGTCTTAAATTTTTTTTTTTTTTTTAATGGAAGACCAGAGGTTGCCAGGCCCCCCCTGTAAACTGTTGAGCCGTCTGCTGTCCTGTGATGCTGAAGCTTGGCTTGGTTCCTCAGGATGGGAGGAGGCTGGTCAGAGTCAGGAGTGGAGGCCCGAGTTGAGTGAGTTGGGGGAAGCAAGCCAGGGCTGATGTTTGTGACCATTTCTTGTGCCACTGCCACATCAGAGCTGATTGGAAAAACCTTTGCTGCTGAGGAGGCTGAAAGTATCTTCCCTCGGAGCACTGCCCCGAGTGCCATCTCTCTCCTGAGAGGAGCTGGGCCTGTCCGACCTCAGAGATAAATGGGATTGGCATTTGAGGGAGGGACACAGAGTAAATGGAACCCTTCCAGGCCCCCTTTTGGGGAAGGAAGGTGTTTGTTTCTCTGAAGCGAGTGAGAGGGACTGGGAATGGGGGTGGCATGTTCTCTCTTACATGGGATTCTGTTTTTAACTTGACCCTGGATGGTCTAGGACTCCCTTCACTGTCATGAGTAGGCCTCCCTCAGCCAGGCTGTGTAGTACTTCCCACCCTCGGGCATAAGAGTGCATACTGGCCAGAGTGCGGTGTCCTGCTGCTGTGGCCAAGGCCAAAGCCTGCCCTGAGCCCGGGCACACCTGGAAGCCCCTTTGGGGGTCTGGTCCCCCAAACAGTCTCTCTTCCTTGACCAGCACAGGGAAATCCAGACTCAGGGTTCCAAAAATTCCCCATTCCCAAACCAAACAAATCATGGATCTCCCCCTTAAGGGGTAGAATCAGCCTTTTAGAGTGCAAGCCTCTGGAAAAGGGAGCATGTCCCATAGAATCAATCAGCCTTCCTCCTCCTTCCCTTCCCTTTTTGGGGCAGTGGGAAGGGCCCAGCGATCCCCCTGCCCTGCCCCTGTGCTGCTGGCCAGCAGTGAGGGGACACTTGGTGACTCTGCAGGGTTCTTTAGAAAATTTGTGAAACAGCCCGTAGGCGATTTGGGGCACCTTTCCTCAGTAAGTTTGGTGTGGCCCAAAAAAGAGCCTTAAATCAAGAATATTTGTGGTAGAGTGAGTGTGGGGAAGGGTGGAGAAGAGTTGAGGTAATGTGCTTTGTAGGTGTTGTGCTTTGTAATCTTGGCATCCATGTTTTGTGCCTGCCCTCCCTCTTGGGGAAGGGCCACGCTTGGCTCTGCTAAAAGCTGCTAACTGGTAATGGCGGATCGTGGTGAGCAGATGGGGGTGAGGCCAGGGAACTCTCTGACCCTTTGGAAGCAATTCCCTGGCCAAGGGAAGTTGTGTCTCAGGAAGGTGGCTCCTGTGTGTGCCTGGGTGTGGTTACGATGTGGCCAGAGCCTCCCCTGGAGCTGTCAGTCCAGGTAAAGCCAAGAGCATCAGAATGAGTCTCTGACTTCCTAGTGGCCGCAGGTAGCTCAGAGTCTGACTTTAGTGAAACAGGGTGTAGTTCTTCTCCACACTGTGTGGTCTGGCCGTGCAGGTGGGGAGAAGTCAGTCTCATTAAAGATTGTGCAGTTCCTAGTGACAGGTGCCAAGAGGTTATGATACGGGTTTCTTGGGTCTGATGTACAGTGTGAATAAATGCTTGCAGCTCTTAGCTCTTTTCGATCAATGAAGCACTTTTTTATTAATATTTTTCTTTGTATGTAAAGGAGGAACCGTAACTCTCCGTAGCTGTACATATAACCCTTTTCTCCTAAAGAGGAGTCAGTCAGTGCTCCTTATATTTTTCATTTTTTGTCAAAGCAGGAAGTAAATACTTAGAACTGTTAAATATATAAATAAAGTGAATAAAGTTTAGTGTTCCGCATGGTAGCATTTGCTAACACATTCTAATTGTTTGCCCTGTGGTTTATTCCCTCTTCATCCCTTTTCCCTCTTACACAGCAGCAGTTCGAGGTGCTGCCGGGAAGCTGAACTTTGGCGAAGGGAAACTACAGATTTCTGTTCTACTCTGGACCTTGGCAAGCAGGTGCCCCACAGTGCCCAAGCACTGGAACACCTTTCCTTCGTGATTTTGCCCCTAACCTCTCTCTAAAGCTAAAAAGGCCAAGCAATCAGGCATCTTAACAATCGGGGGTGGGAGGTGTTTCTCATCCAAAGAACTGAGAGCAGGAGTAGTAAATACAGTAAACCAGACTACCTCTGGCTTCTAGCTGCCCCCTGCCGCGCCCCCCCAGCAGCCGGTGCTCTGGCCCCTTAAGCCCACAGCGGCATCTGCAGGGCTGGTCAAGCAGAGCCCTGCATGGGGAGATGTTGAGGCAGGGGCACGGGGCCAGAAAGTGCTGCTTCCTGTGCTTGGATGAGAGCGAGTGGGCGGGCCAGGGGACCCTCGGGGCAGAAGCTGACACGGTGTGACTGGGTCATGTGCCGACTGGAGGTCATCCTCCCTCCACACCGAGCGCCCAGCCTCTGCTCTGTAGACCTGCAGACCAGCCAAGCAAGACCATGGTAGTAGTCACTTCTTGACTAGTTCTTGCTCTTCTCAGAGGTGGATTTTCTTTCCCCGCGTCACCCTGGGGCATCCTTCCATGGCACAGGTCTTCGGGGGAGCTACAGCATGCGCTTCCTCTCCAGAGGTTTGTCCTGAGTAGTGCGCGGCTCTGGGGTCTCCAGCCCAGCATCTCTGGGGGGCTGGCTGGGCTGTAAAGAGTGAGCTGCTCGGAACCTCCCCCAGGGCCTCAGCTCCAGGACAGGCTTTTCCAGGGTCGCTTTCTGGATGCACTCTCTGCCTAGCTTGTATAAAGTCCCTGAAGAGCTGAGCTGATGCCAGTCTGAAGGCTGCACGGGCCTTTGAGAATGTTTGAGGTGTTTGAGAATGGCCTGTTCTTCGGGAGAAGGTGCCACTTCACCTGCCACCTACATTCAGACCAGTTTGTAAAAACGAGTGTGTTCCAGCCACCGTGTGTCCACACACAGCTTCTGTTCCTAAGGTCTGATGGTTTAGACCTTGGCCAATTAAAACACTAGCAGAACGCAGCAAGGCTGGCTGGGGCCCACAGGTGGGGAGCTGCTGGGGGAAGGTGAAGATGAAAGCCAGCGTGCTGGTGAGACCTGCACCGTGTGGGGCTGAGGCCGGGAGCTGCTATGGGAGAGGTCTGTGTGCAGAGAAAGGTGGTTGGCCACGGGCCCCCACAAGGCGGCACTTGGTGTGAAGCAGTGAGCGGCCAGGGTGCCCTCCTCATCTCTGAACTTCCTTATCCTGGCACTTTCTCAATATTTACCTTCTTTCTTTACTTTGGCCTTAATCCCAGTCTAAAAAATGAGAGGGCTGCCTTAATCCACTGGGATTTTTCCAGTGAGGACATAACAGAAAATTTTTTGAGTTATTTTTGCTAATATGCTCACTGTGGATTCCTATGTTGAAGCATCTTCTAAGACTTAAAAAGGTACTGTGGCAGTTTGGAGGAGAACGAAAAACATGGTGCTGGGAGATCTGTTAGCCAATATCCAGCTATCGAATATATTGAAAGGGGAATCAAGAATAGACCCTAGAGTAAGACTACAGGCTCTTGAGACGGCCCATACGCTTCGGGCTGCTGCGTGTGAAGCTAGGAGATTAGAGTCCGTGTGTGTTGAAGTTAACTCTAGCCCTGGCCTCCCCTGATCTCTGAGAGGGCTGCTTTGAAGGTGCTGTTGTAGGATTTCATTTAGCGAGTGCCTGTTCCGGTGACCCGTCCCCAAGGCTGCAGCTGCACCTGCCCAAGTGAGTTCACCGAGGAAAAGCTGACAGCACAGTTAAAAACGGACCCCAGGTCACGGAGCAGTGACTGATTCTCTGTTTGGAGTTTTGAATAACATGGCAAGAATCCCAGCTATTTAATTTCTAGTCACGTTTTCTAAGAACATTTTAAGTCGAGGTTACGGACCTCGTAACTCAAGGGCCGGCCTAGAATGTGTGAGAGGCTTCTGGCAATAAGAGGTGACCCTCCTATGCCTTTGCCTCTCAAAACACAAGGCCTGCTGTCCCTAGCACGAAACCACACCGACGCTTCCTCTCCTGTGTGCAGCGTTCACCTGCTGCACAGTCTGCACAGGTACCAGCTGCCTCCCCTGCGGAACAGGCCTCTCCTGAGCAGGGCCCCTGTTCAGAGGCTTAAAGGAAAGGAGTCTCTCCCCACCCCCACTCCCTATGGGAATCACAAGGTTTTTAAATGTTGCTACTGTATTTTATTTAGCACTTCCTGTCTTTTCTTTCTACCTGAGTTGGGTCACCTTTTCTTGCAGTGCTCCTGGCAGTTGCATTTCAATTGTATTTTCAAATTGAAAGTTGTTTTACATTGGCATTTAAAATTGGCCTTCAACTGCTTCCCTATTGGTTTATAAGTTGTTTTTTTTTTTTTTAAATGCAAACATAACCTGTGAGGCTTGGATGCTGTTTAAGAAACACGCTGTGTGTTGCCGCAGTCAGTCATGCTTGCCTATTGTGTAACACCGTTGATTGTGCTGTAGCCTTAGTGACCATGTAAATGAAATCAACGTGTCCTCTTCCCCCACAAACAGTTGTTCGGCCCCTGGACTCTGGTTGCCACTGTGGTTCTCTAGTCAGTGTGGTGACCAGCATACTAGGTGCTGGGGATGAGTCAGTTCAGCTCCTTGGTTGGTCTGGGAGAGGGAGGGGCCTGGCCAGGAAGGGGCAGCTGAGCTCTGCGTTTGTGTGTCAGAGGCAGGGGACTTGAAATCCTGACCTTTAGACGTGGAAGGGACCTTAGATCATCTGGTTTCATGGTTTTCATGCTATTTTGTGGAGTATTTGTGGGGAGGGAGCCGCCACGCCCATTCAGCATTATACTTCAAAGTAAGATATGATTTGAAGAAAGGTTTTGGTGCTTAAAAT
Source organism: Taxidea taxus jeffersonii (assembly GCA_003697995.1). NCBI lineage: Eukaryota > Metazoa > Chordata > Mammalia > Carnivora > Mustelidae > Taxidea > Taxidea taxus. The sequence continues at coordinate 46,456 of RCUC01107200.1, forward strand.
AAAAGTCTGAAAATGATTTGATTTTATCCAAACTCCTGTTTTTTTGGTGAGGGAAACGGCCTCAGGGAGCCACAAAGACTTATCCAAGATTGTCAATGAATTAACAGCAAAATCTGAGTAAGAAACATTCTCTCCCAACTCCACCCCCTGCCAGTGCTCCTGGCTTCCAAAAGACAACCTTAGATAAATGGCTATGGTAACCTGCTCCTCTTTGAGTTAGAAATCTTAGAGAAGAGCTTAGTAACTGCTACCAAAAGGCTTAAAGAATGAACCCTCCTCTCCCTCCCAACCCAAATCAAAAGGTTTTGATACTATCATTGTCTTTAACCTTTCAAATATGTGTTATTAGCATGAATTGTCTAAGTTGAATAACACTGTCTTAAATCAGTAGAACTGAGGGGGGGAGCATTTTTACTACTGCAAACGGGTTAGTTGTGAATGGTCTCTGCCTCCAATTTATTTCTGAATCTGTTTGCTATCCAGAGAAAAACCGTATAATAGGTGAGTGGTTGCAAATGGTAACAGTCACAGCTTGTCTGCAATCTCTGGTAATTGACAAAAGTGAAGTAGATGCTTGGAAAAAAGGATTAATAGAAGTTAATAGAAGAATGTTCAATACCTGCTTTCAGTCCTTATCCTCTATATATCAGTAAGAAACACCTAAAGGTTATAAATAAGCCCTCAAATTACAATGAGAGCCACTAGCGCTGAGCAGCAGCTGGGCCTGGCGATCCGCCACCAGGCTAGCGCCCTCCGCCTCAGCCCGCCTACTCAGGCGCAGCTGTGGAGGCCTCACACCGACGTCTCAGGCAGTTTAAACTCGTGTGTGCACATTAGCGATGATTTTTACCACCTTAGATATTTGAAGTGCTTGCAGAGAACCCGTGAAGCGCTGCCACAAAAGCCAGTTTCAGAACCACTAGTTTGGTGGAGAGAACCTGAGTTTCTGAGCCCACAGACCTGGGTTTGGAATCCCAGCCTTGCAGCACCAGCTGAGTTCCCTGTGGGTGGGCGGGGAAGAGCACAGCGCTTTGCCAGAAGAGCAAGTTGAAGGTGGTTGCTTAGTAAATGTTCCCCTCCCCACTGTTCATGGGATGAGATGGCATTTCTATCTCTGGCTGCTGGCAGATACTCTGAATGTCTGGCAGACATTGTTTCACCATGTATTAAGACTACAACCGGCCCCACCCTGGGTCTTCCACCTTACACAGGTAAAATTCTGACCTTGAAGCATTCTGATCTGACGTTTGCAATTTATTGTAAAACTATCACTCAAAGACTTTAAAGTTCATACATGTATTTTATTAAAGGATTAAAATGTTCTCATGGATGCAGGTGCACTGATGCTTTAAAATTGTGTAAAAGCAATGGAAGGGGGCCCGAGAGAAAGAAACCGCTTGTTGGGGTTGAGGGGGCACCTAAGAACTCCTGAGCCCTGTGGAGACTGACATGGCCTCACTTTGCTGAGGTTCCTGACTGAAGACGGAGACCCGCTGTCCACCCCGGCCATCTCTTACGCCGAAGGAGCCCAAGCTAGCTGAACGTATTTAAGGCTCTGTCACTCAAGTTAAACCAGATTAGTGTTCACTGTAAACGGTTCCCCGACTGTACCCTGCCATGTGGAGGTCAGGCCCCAGACTGGTGGTTCATTCCGGTCGCCATGAAGGTGCCGTGACCAGCTAGCACACCCTCTTCGCTGGGGCAGCTCCTGCTCTTACTGTCAGCTCTTGGGACATGACCTCTCTGCTCTGGCCCCCAGGTGCGATTCTTTCATCTGACTGATAAACCAGGTGCTGCCTCAGAGGCTCCTCTCGCCCCCTCTGACACAGTGCTCATATGTCCCTGAGACTAGCCGTGCGCTCCAGCCCCTGCCCCAGAGCATTCCTTCTCAAAGTACAAGTTCTCAAAGTACACTTCACCACAAGGCAACCCCCGGCTGGCGCTCCCACCTCCGCAAACAGCCTACAGCACCGGGCCTTGCTTTCCGTCCTCTGCTCGGTCTGGTGGACCTAACCAGTCAGTGCCCGGAGCTGGCATGAACACTGGTGCCAGTTTGCCCTTCCTCCTCCACTCCCAAATAAGAAGTTAACCTCTTTGCAGACACGTTCCCTGGAACGGGGAAACGCTCCGCCACGCAGTCTGGTTATGAAGCTCAGTCTTGAGCTCTGAACCATACCAGGCAGGAATAAAACAGAGCACCCGGCGTCACCCTGCAGAGCTTCCGTCTGCTACTCAGGGGGAGGCCAGAGGAGTGGCAGCAGGGGCATCTGCCTCTCCTTTAACTGGGCAGCCCTGATCACCCTTGCCTCTCTCACGACCTCCACCCAGCCCTACCCTGCAGAGCGCTCCAGGCTTTTCGAGAACACTGCCAATGCCTGAAAAGCCTAGACAGCTGAGGACACGGGCCTGGGTAGTATCTGAGATCACCTAGTCACTCGTCCTTGCTGGCCCCTCACTGCAGGTCTTCACTTTCAACAGCTCTGGATACACCAGGACTCATTCATTTAACAAGTAATTGGGGGGCCGTGGGTCGGCACAGGCTTCACCGGTGACTCATGCACACATAACCACCCCCATCATCCTATGAGACGGTGACATGGCATTTCTGTCTTGACGCTGTTTGCCCTAGGAGTGTGCCGTCTGTTAGGGAGGATGGGGCAGATCAAAGTAAGTTAAAAGGTGTTCATTATCCAAAAAGAACTGAGACTTGAAAAAGCCTCTGAGTCAACCTACTTAAAATGGAGACTAGAGTTACATATAATGAACAGTGGAAAAGGTTTGATTGGAACTTCCTGGAAAACGATACTACTACTAAAACTAATAGCTCTCAAAGTGCAACTGCAACTATGGGCTAGTTTTTAGAACAAAATCATGCATATTTCCCTCCTAAAATTACATGATTGCACAACAGGACACCGTTTCCATGGGGCAGTCATTTTTGCAAAAGTTAGGGGCTTCCTCAGTTTCTCTGGAAGCCTCTCTTACTCCATTAAGTCAAATCGTCCCCCGAAGCACCTCTCTGGTTCCACGAAGCTCTTCATCTGTTAATGGACCTGACCCTCAGCTCCTCATTTGCCAGTGACTGCAGTCATTTGAGCAGTTTCCCACCAATACTTCGTGACTTCATGACATTCTACATTTTAAAGCTTAAATTGTACTCTGGCACCATTTCACTGTACTGTCAATGTCAGAAGTTTACAACAACTCACAATTGTTAAGTATGAGATGGGAGAGACGGGCTACGATGAGGGGAGGGTGGTAAGCAGGAGATGCCTAAAAAGAGACAACAGGCCCCAAATGAAGTCCGCTATGCGAAGCCCCATGTCTACACCTCCTGGCTTGCTAACCTAACTGCACCTTCAGCTCCCCAGGCTGAACCTGTAACCAGTTGTCATGGAATTACCTAGTCAGTACCGGTGAGAGAATCCACTTGATATAGACCCCCTCTGATCCTGTGAGAAAGGCCATCTTCCAGAAACAATGCATTCCTTACTAATCATTCCCCTTTCCCACCCCATTTTTGCTTTTAAGAACCCTGCATTTTGTAGAGCCCTTCAGAGCTCCTTTCTGTTCCTGGATGGTCCTATGTAAATTCACGTCCTGCCCAACTAAGGAGTCACTGAATCAAAGCCAATTTGATCTCTGAAGTTACTCAGCTGAGTTTATTGTTTAACGATGTCTAAGTGGAAAGTAATTTTGTATATGCTCAGTTGTTTGGAGAATACTTTTCATGTGTTCTGACGTTAGCTTTCCTCTACAACTCTGAAGGCCTACTTAGACAGCTTAAAGGAAGAAGAAAGCCCATCAGCACATCTGATCAGAGAGCCTGCCCTGAAGGGGCAGCAGTGATGTCAACTGATGGCAATACTAGGTCAACATGAGCCGAGGCAGGAGGGCAGGTTTGGGGGAACTGAGTTGGAGCGCATGGTTTGGCAAACGAAGTACTTGGTAAAAGGAGGCCAACGAAGTCTGTTTTCGGTTAAACACTGGTCTCAATTCTACAACTATTTGGGGTTTCTGAACAGACCACTGAACAAGATAACTGAATAAGATTTATTATGGGTCAGACACTGTTTATTAAGTATTTGAATTAACACATTTAATTCTATCAACCTGGTGAGGTCAGTACTACTCTATCCTCATTTGAAAATAAGGCAATGGATGGGCGCCTGGGTGGCTCAGTCAGTTGGGCATCCATCTGCCTCCCGCTCAGGTCATGATCCCAGGGTCCTAGGATTGAGCCCCTTGTCAGGCTCCCTGCTCAGCAGGAGTTTGCTTTTTCCTCTCCCTCTGCCTCTCCTCCCAGCTTGTGCTCTGTCTCTCAAATTAAAAAAAAGAAAATTTGGCAACAGAGCCTGCACTGCTGTTAAGGCCCTGGCCCAAGGTTACACAGCAAATAAACAGAAGAACCACGGTTTGAGTTCTGGCTCTCTGTCTCTAGAGACCACACTCTTACCCAGCTTCTCCTCTGTCAGAGCCAGCTGGGAGTGGGAGAGGATGAAGGAGTGGGAAGAACAGTAAGAGGCCATATGCAGGATAAAAGGCCTAAACCAGAGCAGAGAAGGCGCAGGAGCAATTCCAAAGGGACCCTTGGTACTAGTGCTATTGCACTGAATTTACACAGGACTGTTCATTTCCAAAATACAGAACTGCATTACATTTCACACAAAGTAGTCCATGTTGCACGAAGGAATTAGCTACTCTTTAAAATGTACTACACATTTCTTAGGAGGAGCTCCCTCACTCAACTGGAAGCCTTCGACCTCTCGCACAGAGACAAATCTGCTGGCAGCAGACACCATCTCCATGAGGGGTCAAGACAGCTCTTAGCCTGAAGGAGCCACAGCCTGGTGTGGACGTGTGTGGAGCCCTACGCAGCCCAGACACAGAGACACAGAGACTGTGGGACTTGTGTTCTAGCCCCCTTAACTGCTTATTTAGGGTGTGGTCTTGACCACTGTACTCTGCTTTAATTTCTCCCTTATGGGGATGTTTGTCCAGTCAACCCACAAGGCTGTTGTTCCATGAAGAAACACCATGTTTTATAGAGTCCAGTGGCTCTGCAGGCCACACTGAATGCCTACTCTGATGGACTCGCCACACCTTACCAGCTTTCCAGTGTAGTCCAAAGTTGGAGGCGGCAGGAATCCTTCTTGTTTTCCATGCTCCAAGGCAATGGCACGTCTCCTCTGCCAAACCAGAGAGAAGAAATAGATCAGGTCTTTCCAGGGGTGGTGGAGACTCCTGGCCATCTCCAACCAGGAGGTCCCCAACCTGAAATACTTCATATTCAGCAACTATAGTCTGACTTGATTTTGCCCCAGGTCATGATCTCAGGGCCTTGAGATCAAGCCCCACTTGGGCTCTGTGCTCAGAGCAGAGTCTGCCGGAGGTTCTCTCTCTCCCTCTCCCTCTGTGTGCCCCCCCTAAATAAAATCTTAAAAAAATTTTTTTTTTCTTTTGGCTGTTCAGCTTGGATGACATCTAATACCCTGTCTTCCAGATTGCCGATGCATTCTTCTGCAGTATCTAGTCTGCTGTGCATTCCCCTCTAGTGGATCTGTCTAGCATCAGGCCAGCTAGAAGGACGGAAAGAAATGTGGTGCCTGCCAGTGTTTCCGTTCTCAGAGAAAGCCCCTACAGATCCTTGCCCCTTCAGCACACACCCTCACCCTAAAATTAATTTGTCAGGGGTGCCCAGCTGGCCCAGTTCATAGAGCATAAGACTCTTGATCTGAGGGGTTGTGAAGTGGAGCCCCATGTGTGCTATAGAGTTTATTTAAAATAAAAAATTTCTTTTTAAAAAAATTGTATTTATTTGAGATAAGCAGAGAGGAGGGGCCGAGGGAGAAGCAGCAAGCTCCCTGCTAAGCAGGGAGGCTGACTTGGGGCTTGATCCCCGGGCCCCAGGATAATGGCCTGAGCCCAAGGCAGATGCTTAACCAACTGAGCCACTCAGGTGACCCTAAAATAAATGATTAAAAAAATAAAATTAATTAGTCAAAAAATCTCCTTCCCATATGACACAGGCACTTTTCAAACTGCTGCCTCTGTGCTGAGTCTCAGGGCAAGTGAGCTTGTACATGGGCCCTTTAAAAGTGGAGTCTCAGTTTCCCACAGCCCTCTAGTTCTCCGGAGTCAAGCCCTGCTGATTTTCAGAGCTCCTGAAGTTAAGCACCAGATTTTTCTTAAAAGCCAGATGTTATGAGGGCTCCTATTCCCAGTGCAGATCTCCAGAGCTCAAGGTGCCTGATGAGGGGCAGGGTTTGAACCCCTCACTTCTGAGGGACGATCTCTGTGCCTGTGATATCCCTCCCACTAGTGAGTCACTAAACCAGGGTATGGGTCTCAACCAGAACATGCCTTTGCCCCTCCTACCCTTCTCCATGTGGCTTTTTCTTTCTATCTTTAGTTGTGGAAGAGCTGTTCTGCTAGTCTTCAGAACATTCCCAGTGGAGTTGCGAGGTATGTAGGTACAGCCTCAGTGTGTCCACAGGAACAGGTAAGCTCAGGATCCTCCGCTATCTTGATCCACTCCCTAGGCTGATCTCTTATGGAAGGGATCTGCTACGATGAATCACCCCCAGTGCCCCAGGTTTAACTTAAAGCTGGTGGGATACTCTTGGCCTCTTGATCGTTTACGTAATGTGGCCATCTACCCTCTCACTTAACGATTAGTTGAGAAAATTACGGAGAAAGCCCGGGGCACCTTTGATTAGGTATGAGGATATTAGTCAAATAAAATAGTTTCTACCCCTTGTCAGGCACCTCATTAGGCAGAAGAAAACAGGATCCTTATCCTGATGCAAAGGAGAGTTGAGAGAAGATACGTAAGTGTGATGAGCGTTGCAGAGGAGTCTGCGATCCTGGGAACCTGCACTGGGCCTGTGGCAAGTCAAGAGAGGAGGACCTAAGAAAGTAATGTTTCAACTGAGGCCTCAAGGATGAGGGAAACGGAAGGAAGACACTGATTCCTCGAGTACATACTGTGTGCTAAGCCACTTGAATCATTTCATTTAGTCCTGACAATGACCCTTTAAGATAGGTATATTGTCCCCATTTTCAGATGAGGAAACTGGCTCAAAAAGCTGAAGAGCAGTATTCGAGGTCACCTAGTTAAGAGGTGGCAGAATGAAGACTTAAACTCCAGTCAGCATGAATTTAAAAGCCAATCTAATTAGGGGCGCCTGGGTGGCTCAGTGGGTTAAAGCCTCTGCCTTCGGCTTATGTCATGATCCCAGGGTCCTGGGATTGAGCCCCACATCGGGCTCCCTGCTCTGCGGGAAGCCTGCTCTCTCCCCTCTCTCTGCCTGCCTCTCTGCCTACTTCTGATCTCTCTCTGTCAAGTAAATAAATAAAATCTTAAAAAAAAAAAAAAGCCAATCTAATTAAAAGGCTGTTGTCATAGTAGTGGCCAGAGAAGATGAGGGTATCAGTGGATATGGAGAGAAGTGGACGTGTGGACTCAAGAGGTTCAAGTGCAAGTAGAATAACGGGACTTAGTACGTGGTACTGAAATAAAGGAGGAGGAATCAAAGATGACTCCTGGTGCCTTTTTTTTTTTTTTTTTAAGATTTTTAAGATTTTTATTTATTTACTTGAGAAAGAGAGAGAGCATGAGAGGGGAGAAGGCCAGAGGGAGAAGCCGACTTCCCGCTGAGCCGGGAGCCTGATTCGGGACTCCATCCTGGGACTCCAGGATCATGACCTGAGCTGAAGGCAGTCGCTTAACCAACTGAGCCACCCAGGCACCCCTCCTGGTTTCTGTCTTGATCAACTGGGTGAACAGTGACTCACCCAGATGACCTACCAAGATGGAGAAAAGGGAGAAGCAAATTTACAGGGAAAGAATCATTCACTTAAATTTGATACATTCTACTTCAGCTAAAAAAATTGGTTGATTAAATGAAAACCAAACAGGGAGAGTCCCATGCCTAGAAACTCCCCCTCTTCATGCTGCCTCAATCCCTGTGTTCTCTATACCCATTCATCACCCCCTCCTTCTGATGTCCTAAGGCACCCTGATTCTTTTCTGATCCTTGGTCCCTCTGATATCCAAACCCCAAGCAGAACATGACCGAGGACTGACGAGAGGATGCTGTCCTTGGCCATACCATTCAGTCTCACAGAAGTGGCCCTATGGTTGCTACGTGCTTTCCCCAGATCTTCCCTGACACTTCCTTCTCTACTGAGGCTGCAGAGTTCCTTCGGGCAAAGCCCCTTCATCATCCTAGCGTTCAAACCATTCTGTGTGAGCAGCCTCTGCCTTCCCACGCTCAGATGAGCCCTGCCCCTGCTTTAATGGTCTTCTGCTGCAGGCCTGAAATTCCTCCTGTATTTAATGAAGGGCACACATCTTCATTTAGCACTAGGTCCCAAAGATTATGTAGCTGGTCCTATCTGTACACCTGCATCATAATGATGGGGGACCTGGAGCGGCATTCTTTCCCATCTCTGGGAATGAGCCTCATTTCCAACTAGGAAGACCCACGGCTTTGGAGATAAAGCAAAAAAAAAGTTCACTTTCTTTGTTTCTATGAAATACAGTTTTATTTCTTCCTGGGTAATAACTTAGGACTAAAATGCAGAAATAACAAATTATGGGCTATTAAGTGTGGTTAATTAGTTCTTTATAGCTTGGGCAGAGACATGGCTGGGTTCCTCTAGCACACCCAGTGATAGGTAGGGACTCGGGCCTGTTTAAATACAACTTAGGGTCCCTCAGGAAATAGAGGGAAGAGCAACTGAGTAATCCCAGCCTGGCTTTTGAAGCTGAAACCTCCACCAAGGCCTCCCCACCAGTGAGAGTATGTTCTCTCGCAGGCCTAATCACTCAGTGATCAGGGGCCCTTTACTTGAGATCTCCTCAGCTCTCTGAGGTCTGTGTGATGTCTGGGCATCATGCAGCAGGCTTGGGGTTGTAACTCATACTTCTGCCCCAGAAGTCTCCAAGTTGGTTCCGTCTGCCACCCCGGCTCCAAACAGCTGCAAATCCTTGCTTCCTTCAGTAAACACCTATTTTTTAAAAAACTGAACCAAAAAAAAGGGGGTGCCTGGGTGGCTCAGTGGGTTAAAGCCTCTGCCTTCGGCTCAGGTCATGATCTCAGGGTCCTGGGATCGAGCCCCGCATTGGGCTCTCTGCTCAGCGGGGAGCCTGCTTCCTCCTCTCTCTCTCTGCCTGCCTCTCTGCCTGCTTGTGATCTCCGTCTGTCAAATAAAATCTAAAAAAAAAAAACAAAAAAAACCTGAACCAAAAAAATGTTGCTTAGATTCCCTGCTAAACAGGATGCAGAAATGCTCTGCTGCCTATGATCACAGCCCTTTGCATCCTGATGAGCTAATGCATAAAGCATTGTGACCCCCGAGTGGCAAGTCTTCCAGTGTCACTTACAGCAGTAATATAAATGACTCAATAGGCACAACACACAGAAAATATAATCTGCCCCCAAATTCCTTGTTCCATAGCCAGTATCAATTCAAACTGGTTGTCAAAAGCTTTCAGAATGTACTAGGTCATCCCATTTATTCCCCACTGAACTGATCATGTAACTGCTGCCCTGCTCAGGAAGCTTAGCCAACATCCTTGGTACAAAAAGCTTGAATTCCTTTGTCTGGTATCTGCATGTGTCCTAGGATCAAGTCCCATGTCTGGCTCTCTGTTCAGCGGGAGCCTAGCTTGCTTCTCCCTCTTCCTGCCACTCCCTGCTTGTACTCTCTCTGTGTGTCAAATAAATGAATAAAATCTTAAAAAAAAAAAACAAAAACAAAACCCAAAAACTAAAAAAGAGAGAGAGAGAGAAAGAGAGAGAGAGAGAGAGAGAAGTGCTTGGGTTGCAGAGAAAGGATAAGCCAGATCTCAGTCTTGCACAGTGGGAAGGACAGCAGTGTCATCTAGTGAGGCTCTCTGTGTCCTGGGGAAGTCTGGGGGCTTGTTCTGAAGAAGGTTCTCTGAATGTTGTGCTTAGAGGGATACCTGGGGTGGAGGGGAATGTGTGCCAGTCAAGGCAGAGTGATGGAACGGGAATAGTGGATGGGAAGGAGCTTGCCCAGACAGAAGGAACAGGAGGCCAAGGACTAACCTAAACACCAGCGAGAAAAAATGGAGCTGGCAAAGAGGGTCAAAAAAGAAAGAATGAAGTTATGGTGCAAAAAAAACCAGGGAAGAGAGTATATCAGAAAGCACCAGGCACAAAAGGCAAGTGAGCCCCTCAAAGAAAAGGGGAAAAGAATGGCATAAAGAAAGAAGAGTAAATCTGAAGTCCAGAAGGCAGAGCACAGGGAGGCCGTGGAGCTGGAGCTTCAGGTGCAGGTGGCACTGGGCGGAGGAGAGGGAGAGGTGGCAGGGGAGGCCAGGAGGTCAGTAAGCTAGATCACGAGGGGCCTCAGTAAGGAGTTTGGCCCTGATTCTCGGGGTCAGTAGAGGGTCATTAGTTTGATTTGGTTTGTCGTTTTAATTAGAAACAAAGTACATGCTCCTTGTAAATAAATTAAGAACCGCCCTCCACCAAAACAAACTCTGTGGCACCAAAGAAATGTATATGTTAACAACCGGAAGTTCCTTCTGCTAAACCCCACTCCTCAGCTAGCATTTCAGTGTTATCATTCCAGACTTTCTGCCATTCACGGACTCCTTAGTTTTATGAAAACGGGATCATGCTACATATAATTTTTGCAACTTCCCTTATGCAATCAGCAGTAATAGTGGGTTTCCCCCTGGTCTGACTGGCTGCACAGTGCTCCACAGCCAGGATATACCTGTGCTTACTATGGCTGTGTAACAAATCGCCACTGAATTAGCAGGTTTTGATACAAAGTTGTTACCTCACGGTTTTTGTGTTCAGGAGTCTCACAGTGTGGCTGGTCCTCTTCTCAGGGTCTCCCAGGGCTGCTCCCCCATCTAAGACTCGGGGTCCTCTTCCAACCTCTTTCAAATTATTGGCAGAATTCCCTTCCTTGCAGCTCCAGGACTGAAGTTTGCTTCCTTGCTGGCGGCCGACTGGGGCCACTCAGTTCCTAGAGGTTTCCTTCATTCCTTACCAGGTAATTCCCTCCATCTTCAAAGTCAGTAACAAATATACCTCAAGCTTCACACTTCTTTTAGGAAGAGCCAAATCCTCTTTAGAGGAGTCACCTGCTTAGGTCAGGGCCACTCAGGATAACCGCTCTTTCAGAAGGTCAGCTGTGCCATCTGACAACCTAATCAGGGGACTAGAATCCATCCCATTCCAAGTCTCACCCACATTCAAGGGTAGGGTCACTGGGGCTTCACCTTAGAATTCTGCCAGCCACAATACCACAATCGCCTTCCAATACAGGGACAGGTAAATTGTCCCCCATGTTTTGCTTTCTACAAACAACTATGATTAGTAGTTTTTACATATATTTTGTATGTTTTGTAAATATTTTTGTTGGGTTCTAAAAAGTGGCATTTCTGGGTTGAGCATATAATCACACTATAATTTTTAAAAATATACATAGATTTATATAAAAGAAATAAGCATCTCTTTAGGCTCTACTTGGCTTTTGTTTCTTAGACTTTCCTTATGTATTTTTTAAAAAGATTTTATTCAACAGAGAGTGATACAGTGAGAGAGGAAATATAGGTGGCGGGGAGTGGGAGAGGGAGAACCAGGCTTCCCACTGTGCAGGGAGCCTGACACAGGGCTCGATTCCAGGACCCTGGGATCATGACCTGAGCCGAAGGCAGACACTCAACAACTGAGCTGTCCATCTCCCCAGACTTTCCTTATTTTTGATGACTGACAGTTTTGAGGTACTAGTCAGGTATTTTGTAGACTACCCCTTAAATAGGATTTGATGTTTTTCTTATGCTTAGACTAGGGTTTTTAGGAGAAAGAGTATAGAAATAAAGTGTCATTCTCATCACAGCCACTGAAGGGTACATACTATCAACATGTCCCTGTTCATGTTGGCGTGGATCACCTGGTTGAGGCTGTGTTTGTCAGATTCCCACCCCTGCAAACTGACTCTTTTTTCCCCCTTTCCATACTTTCAATGTTGGAAGAAAATCACTATGTGAAGCCCACACCTATAGAGCAGAAAGTCATGGTCTCTCCCACTGAGGGCACAGTATCTACATTAAACATGTAGAGTTCTACGCAGGGGATTTTTCTGTTCTCTTTTTATTTATATGATCATTCATTATATCAGTATGGTCTCATGAATATTTACTTTACACTTTGGATTATGCTCCGTTAGGGTTGACATAAGGTTTATTTGTCTGCTTGGGTACTCTTAGGCTTTTGCACTGATGGATGATACTATTTCTACATGTGACAATCTCTAGTCTCTTTGACATTCTAAGAGACTGTGTGGTTTATTTTTTTTAAGATTTATTTATTTATTTATTTGAGAGAGAGAGTCTGAGCATGAGCTAGGGGAGGGTCAGAGGAAGAAGGAGAGACAGACTCCTTGCTGAGCACAGAACCCGACCTGGGGCTTGATAACAGGACCCTGGGATCATGACCTGAGTTGAAGGCAGAGGCTTAACCCACCTGAGTGCCCAGGTGCCCCAGTATAAACTTTTCTAATCTTGATGGCAAATTTAATGCCCTACTTTATTTTTATTGTTTAAATCGTTCTAATTTTGGCCACTGGGAACTCTTTCAGTTGGCTCCTGTGCCCTCTGGCATATGCCATCTTTGTGTTGTTTTATTGTTTGTTTCATGAGCACAATGTGGGGTTTGAACTCACAACCTGTAGATCAAGACCTAAGCTAAGATCAAGAGTCTGATGTTTGGGGGAGAGGAAGCAAGATGGCGGAAGAGTAGGAGAGTGAAATATCATTAGGTTCCAGGAGTTCAGCTAGATAGTTATCAAACCATTCTGAACACCTACAAACTCAACAGGAGATAGAAGAGAAGAACAGCAATTCTAGGAACAGAAAATCGAACCAGAAAGTAGGATGTGCGGAGAAGTGAATCCGAAGCAACAAGAAGACAGACCGCAGAGGGAGGGGCCAGCTACTGGGTTGTGAGAGAGCAGCGCAGCACAAAATTGGAACTTTTAGAAGTCTGCTCCACTGAAGGAAGTCACTCCAGAGGCTAAGCAGGGGTGGAGCCCTCACAGGGACAGTGCAGTCTCAGGACCCATGCGGTCACAGAAAGACGAGCAGCGTCTGAGTGTGGCAGAGCTCCCAGGTATTGCAGTGGGGAGGCCGGCTGCAGAGACAAAGCTGAGAAGGGGGCCTCTCAGCTCGGGGTTACCTTAAACCATGACCCAAGTCACAGTCGGACCACTGCTCTTTGAGCAGGGACCCCACAAGTGGCAGATCCAAAGAGATCCCCTCCTTTCTCCTCCAGGAGGAGCAGTGTTTGAGCGCGTGGCAGGAATCTGCTGGGTTTGGAGACTCCAAATGGGGCGGCCACATGCGAGAGATAGAAACGCTTGGTCACAGGCTGGGTGAGCTCCAAGTGTGGCCAGAGACCTGGAGATGGGAGGGACTGACTGCTTTTCTCTGAGGGCAATGAGGAGTGGGGTCCCGAGCTCTTGTCTTCTACAGGCCAGAGATGGAACCCACCATCCTCATCCCTGTCCTCCAAAGCTGTATGGAAAACATTCAGGGAACAAAAGCTACGGTGAGCGAATCCGAGCAGATTACTTAGCCTGGCTCCTGGCAAGGGCAGTGCAATTCTGCCTCGGGCAAAGACATTTGAGAATCATGCAACAGGCCCCTCCCTCAGAAGATCAACAAGAGCATCCTGCCAAGACCAAGTTCACTGATCAATGAGAATTGTGGAACTCCAAAGCTAGGGGAAAGCGACACATTGAATTCATGGCTTCATTCCCATGATCCTTTAGTCTTTCAAACTTAACTTTTTAAAATTCTTTTTCTTATTCTATTTTTTTTAACTTTTCCTCCTTTCTTTTTTTAAAAAAGATTTTATTTATTTATTTGACACAGAGAGAGCTCACAAGTAGGCAGAGAGGCAGGCAGAGAGAAAGGGGAAGCAGGCTCCCCACTGAGCAGAGAGCCCAATGCGGGGCTCGATCCCAGGACCCTGAGATCATGACCTGAGCCGAAGGCAGAGGGTCAACCCACTGAGCCACCCAGGAGCCCCTAACTTTTTCTCTTTATTATTTTAACATTTTTAAACTATTTTATCTTATCAATACCTTTTTAAAAAAATCTTTTTAAATTTTCACTGTTGATTTCATATTCTATCCCTTCACTGTATTTAACCTCATTTTTTTGTATACATACAGGTTTTTTTTTCTTTAAAATTTTGGGATACAATTTATTCAAATAGATCAAAATATACCCTAAATCTAGCACATGACTTTGTTCTAGTCTCCAGCCTGATCACATTCTCTCCTCTTTTTCCTTTTTCCAACCAACTTGTCAATTCCTTTTTTAGAATCTTTTAAAATTTTCATCTTTACAGTCATATTCCATCCTTCATCGTGTTTACCCTTATTTTTGTATGTGTGTGTATGTATGTGTATGTGTGTGTGTGTGTGTGTGTGTGTGTGTGTGTGTATATGTATATATAATGTTTTTCTTTCTTTGAAATTTTGGTAGGTAGTTTCATCTAAGAGACCAGAATACACCCAAAATCAAGTGGGTGGCTCTGTTCTATTCACCAGTCTAATATATATATTTTAAAAATTTTCCCCCTTTTCTTCTTCCCCCAGTTTTGTGTCTCTTTTGATTTGATTAGCATATATTTATCTGGGGTCTTTGTCACCCTTTTACTATTTTGTTCTTTTTCTCTCATTCATCAGTTTTCATCTGGATAAAATGACAAGGCAGAAAAACTCACCACAAACAAAAAAGAAGAGGCAGTAACAATGGCTAGGGACTTAATACGGACATTAGTAATATGTCAGAACTAGAGTTCAGCATGATGATTATCAAGGTGCTAGATGGGGTTGAAAAAAGCATGGAAGGTAATCTTTTTCTGGGGAAATAAAATCCCTTTCTGGAGAAATAAAAGAAGTAAAATCTAACCAAGTGGAAATTTAAAAAGCTATTAATGAGATACAATAAAACAGAGGATCTTACTGCTATGATAAATGATGTAGAAGAGAGAATCAGTGATACAGAAGACCAAGTAACAGAGAATAAAGAAGCTGAGCAAAAGAGAGATAAACAACCACTGGGCCATGAAGGGAGAATCTGAGAGATAAGTGATACCATAAGACGAAACAGTATTAGAATAATTGGGATCCCAGAAGAAGAGAGAGAGGGACAGAAGGTATATTGGAGCAAATTATAGTAGAGAATTTCCCTAATATGGCAAAGGGAACAAGCATCAAAATCCAGGAGGCACAGAGAACCTCCCTCAAAATCAATAAAAATAGGTCCACACCCCATCATCTAATGGTAAAACTTACAATTCTTGGTAACAAAGAGAAAATCCTGAAACCAGCCTGGGACAAGAGGTCTGTAACATACAATGGTAGAAATATTAGATTGGCAGCAGACCTATCCACAGAGACCTGGTAGGCCAGAAAGGACTGGATTGATATATTCAGAGCACTAAAGGAGAAAAATATGCAGCCAAGAATGCTATATCCAGCTATGCTTCACTGAAAATAGAAGGAGAGATAAAAAGCTTCCAGGACAGGGGCGCCTGGGTGGCTCAGCAGGTTAAAGCCTCTGCCTTCGGCTCAGGTCATAATCCCATGGTCTTGGGATCGAGCCCTGCATTGGGCTCTCTGCTCAGCAGGGAGCCTGCTTCCCTTCCTCTCTCTCCGCCTGCCTCTCTGCCTACTTATGATCTCTGTCAAATTAATAAATAAAAAATCTTTTGAAAAAAATGTAGGACTTAGAACTGTAAATAAATATTCCCCTAAGTGTGTAGCTGCATCCCATAAATTTTGGCACATTGTGTTCTTGTTTTCATTGACCTCAAAGTATTTTCTACTTTACCTAATGACTTCTTTGACCTATTTGTTATTCTGGAGTGTGTTGTGTGATTGCCACATATTTGTGGCATATTTATCTGTCAAATAAATAAATAAAATCTTAAAAAAAAAAAAAAGCTTCCAGGACAAAAATTAAAATAATTTGCAAACACCAAACCAACCCTACAAGAAATATTGAAAGGGGTCCTCTAAGCAAAGAGAGAGCCTAAAAGTAACAGACCAGAAAGGAACAGAGACAATATACAGTTAACAGTCACCTTACAGGCAATACAATGGCCCTAAATTCATATCTTTCAATAGTTACCCTGAATGTAAATGGGCTAAATGCACCAATCAAAAGACAGAGGGTATCAGAATGGATGAAAAAATGAAACCCATCGATAGACTGTCTACGAGAAACTCATTTTAGACCCAAAGACACCTCCACATTTAAAGTGAAGGTGTGGAAAAACATTTACCATGCTAATGACCATCAAAAGAAAGCTGGGGTGGCAATCCTTATAAAAGATAAATTAGATTTTAAGCCAAAGACTATAATAAGAGATGAGGAAGGACACCTATATCATACTTAAGGGGTCTGTCCAACAAGATCTAACAATTTTAAACTAACTAAACTAACCAAACCCACTAACATGGGAGCAGCCAATTATATAAACCAATTAATAACAAAATCAAAGAAACACATTGGCAATAAAACAATAATAGTAGGGGAATTTAACACCCCCCTCACTGAAATGGACAGATCACCTAAGCAAAAGCTCAACAAGGAAATAAAGGCTTTAAACGACACATTGGACCAGATGGACATCACAGATATATTCAGAACATTCCATCCCAAAGCAACAGAATACACATTCTTATGTAGTGCACATGGAACAATCTCCAGAATAGACCAAATCCTGGGTCACAAATCAGGTCTCAACTGATTGTACAAAAGATTGGGATCATTGCCTGCATATTTTCATACCACAATGCTCTGAAACTAGAACTCAATCACAAGAGGAAAGTTGAAAAGAACTCATACATGGAGGCTAAAGAGCACTCTACTACAGAATGAATGGGTCAACCAGGAAATTAAAGAAGAATTTAAAAAATTCTTGGAAACAAATGAAGATGAAAACACAACTGTTCAAAATCTTTGGTCCTGAGAGGAAAGTATATAGCAATATAAGCCTTTCTCAAGAAACAAGAAAGGTCTCAAGTACGTAACCTAACCCTACAGCTAAAGGAGCTGGAAAAAGAACAGCAAAGAAAGCCTAAACCCAGCTGGAGAAGAGAAATAATAAAGATCAGAGAAGAATAGGAGAAAAAGAATAGGAGAACAAATCAACAAACTAGGAGCTGATTCTTTGAAAGAATTAATAAGATTGAAAAACCCCTGGCCAGGCTTATCAAAAAGAAAAGAGAAAGGATCCAAGTTAATAAAATCATGAATGAAAGAGGAGAGATTACAACCAACACCAAAGAAATACAAACATTTATAATATTAGGAGTAACTATACGGCAGCAAATTTGACAATCTTGAAGAAATGGATGCATTCCTAGATACATATAAACTACCAAAACTGAACCAGGAAGAAACAGTAAACCTGAACAGACCCATAATCATAAGGAGATTGAAGCAGTCATCAAAAGTCTACCAACAAACAAGATCCAGGGCCAGACGGCTTCCCAGGGGAATTCTACCAAACATTTAAAGAAGAATTTATATCTACCCTCCTGAAACTGTTCTAAAAAATAGAAATGGAAGGAAAACTTCCAAACTCATTTTATGAGGCCAACATTACCCTGATCCCAAAACCAAAGACTCCATCAAAAAGGAGATTTACAGACCAATATCCTTGATTA
This sequence comes from Taxidea taxus jeffersonii, assembly GCA_003697995.1. Lineage (NCBI taxonomy): Eukaryota > Metazoa > Chordata > Mammalia > Carnivora > Mustelidae > Taxidea > Taxidea taxus. The sequence goes on from RCUC01107200.1 coordinate 64,195, forward strand.
ACACAAATGCAAAAATTCTCACCAGCCAATAGGCTCTAACAGTAATTAAAGGGATTATTCACCACAACCAAGTGGGATTTATACCTGGGCTGCAAGGTTGTTTCAACATCTGCAAATCAATGTGATACAAAACATTAGGAAAAGAAAGAATAAGAACCATATGATACTCTCAATAGATGCTGAAAAAGCATTTGACAAAGTACAGCATCCTTTCTTGATCAAAACTCTTCAAAGTGTAGGGACAGAGGGTACATACCTCAATATTATCAAAGCCATCTATGAAAATCCCACAGCGAATATCATTCTCAATGGGGAATAACTGAGAGCTTCTCTCCTAAGGTCAGGAACTTGGCAGGGCTGTTCACTATCACCACTGCTAGTACTAGAAGCCCTAGCCTCAGCAATCAGACAACAAAAAGAAATTAAAGGCATCTGAATCGACCAAGAGGAAGTCAAACTCTCACTCTTCACAGATGTTATGATACTTTCTGTGGAAAACCTAAAAGACTCCACTCCAAAACTGCTAGAACGCATACAGGAATTCAGTAAAGTGTCAGGATATAAAACCAATGCACAGAAATCAGTTGTATTTCTATACACCAACAGCAAGACAGAAGAAAGAGAAATTAAGGAGTCGATCCCATTTACAATTGCACCCAAAACCAAAAGATACCTAGGGATAAATCTAACCAAGGAGGCAAAGAATCTGTACTCAGAAAACTATAAAATACTCATGAAAGAAATTGAGGAAGACACAAAGAAATGGAAAAACGTTCCATGCTCATGGATTGGAAGAACAAATATTGTGAAAATGTCTATGCTATCTAAAGCAATCTACACATTTAATGCAATCCCTATCAAAATATCATCAATTTTTTTCAAAGAAATGGGACAAATAATCCTAAAGTTTATATGGAACCAGAAAAGACCCTGAATAGTCAGAGGAATGTTGAAAAAAAAAGCCAACGGTGGTGGCATCACAATTCCAGACTTCAAGCTCTATTACAAAGTTATAATCATCAAGACAGTATGGTACTGGCACAAAAGCAGACACATAAATCAATGGAACAGAACAGAAAGCCCAGAAACATACCCTCAACTCTATGGTCAACTAAACTTCGATAAAGCGACATTCTTTAATGTCCAATGAAAAAAAGACAGTCTCTTCAACAAATGGTATTGGGAAAACTGGACAGCCACATGCAAAAGAATGAAACTGGGCCATTTCCTTACACCACACACAAAAATAGACTCAAAATGGATGGAAGACCTCAGTGTGAGAAAGGAATCCATCAAAATCCTTGAGGAGAACCTCAACCTTGAGCAGCAACCTCTTCGACCTCAGCCACAGCAACTTCTTCCTAGAAACATCGCCAAAGGCAAGAGAAGCAAGGGCAAAAATGAACTATTGGGACTTTATCAAGATCAAAAGCTTTTGTACAGTAAAGGAAACAGTCAACAAAATCAAAAGACAACTGACAGAATGGGAGAAAATATTTGCAAATGACATATCAGATAAAGGGCTAGTACCAAAAATCTATAAAGAACTTACCAAACTCAACACCCAAAGAACAAATAATCCAATCAAGAAATGGGCAGAAGACATGAACAGACATTTCTGCAAAGAAGACATCCAGATGGCCAACAGACACATGAAAAAGTGCTCCACATCACTTGGCATCAGGGAAATACAAATCAAAACCATAATGAGATACCACCTCACACCAGTCCAAATGGCTAAAATGAACAAGTCAAGAAACGACAGATGTTGGTGAGGATGTGGAGAAAAGGGGAACCCTCCTCCGCTGTTGGTGGGAATGCAAGCCGGTGCAGCCACTCTGGAAAACAGTATGGAGGTTCCTCAAGAAGTTGAAAATAGAGCTACCCTATGACCCAGCAATCACACTACTGGGTATTTACCATAAAGATACAAATGGAGTGATCTGAAGGGGCACGTGCACCTGAATGTTTACAGCAGCAAGGTCCACAATAGCCAAACTATGGAAAGAACCTAGATGTCCATCAACAGATGAAAGGTTAAAGAAGATGTGGTGTATATATATATATATACATATATGTGTGTGTGTGTGTGTGTATATATATATATATATATAGTGAAAAACTATGCAGCTATCAAAAGAAACAAAATCTTGCCATTTGCGATGATGTGGATGGAACTAGAGGGTATCATGCTGAGCAAAATAAGTCAATCAGAGAAAGACAATTATCATATGATCTCTCTGATATGAGGAATTTAAGAAGGAGGGCAGGGGTTTGTAGCGGTAGGGAAGGGAAAAATGAAACAAAATGGGATTGGGAGGGAGACAAACCCTGAGACTCTTAATCTCACAAAACTAACTGAGGATCACTGGATGGTGGGGAAGAAGGGAGAGGATGGCTGGGTTATGGACACTGGGGAATATATGTGCTATGGTGAGTGCTGTGAAATGTTTAAGCCTGATGAGTCACAGACCTGTACCCCTGGGGCAAATAATACATTATATGCTAATAAAAAAAAAGTCAGATGTTTAACTGACTGAGCCACCCAGTCACTCCTCCTTACTTTCTTCCTTACACAAGGCTCATCTTGTATATTTCCTGTTTCAGTCCTAGAATCAGCTGTTTCTCCAAGGAGGCCTGGTTCCTTTTATTAGAGAACAGAATTAGAAACCAAGGTCTAGGTACCCCTGGCTGGCTCAGTCAGTAGAGCATGTGACTCTTGATCTCAGGGTTGGACATAGAGTTTGCTTAATAAAAACACATATATTAAAAAAAGAGAAAAAGAAACCAAGATCTGGGCATTAGATGTGCCCATTGCTACTGGGGTGTCATTGCTGTTTGGCCCTCTCAGCAGAGCTAGTAAATATATATGTGTATACTAATATATATATTTTTAAAATTTTAAATATATGTGTGTGTATATACATATACACACACACATATATACGTATACATACATATGTATACACACATATGTATCATACATATATATGCACACACATATATGTATGTGTATATATACATATATACATATGTATTACACACATATATATGTAATACACACACACATCCAACCATCTCTACTGTTTCTAATATTCCCTTGGTGTAGTATAGAATGTTATAATTCTGTATGCAAATTTAGCTCCCTAAGTGATTATAGTTTTTTTTTCTCAAGGTGTACATTATCATCCAACACTGTGAAAGCCCAGCAGCATCCAAACATAAAATTAACCCTTATGTTGGCCCTGAAGGTCTAGTATGTGGTTTGACTTTATGGAAGTAAAGTCTTCCCTGTTTCATAGGACCCCTGTATTTCTTCCTTTTTCTACCCCGAGAGAGAGCCACTTAGCATAAATCACAGAAATATGTGCTGGGAGCTATCAGAAACATTAAGAGAAAGGTATTTTGGTCCTGCATATGCTCCACTCTGAAGAACTGAGGGCCCAGGATTATTTCTACAGTCCACAGTGGAACCAGAAACTCAGGTTGACATGGGGCAGATATGGGCAGAGAAAGGGAAGGGCAACCTGAAAAGAAATGGGTATCCAGGAATCTTCTGAAGTTGACTCTAGAGAGAGACCAAAAAGTAACTAAATGGGGAAGTGAAGAAACAGTTTTACCACTAGCTGGGATCCATGAGCACTTGAGAAGGCGCTTTTCTTTCTGGCAATGAATAGTTCCTTCTAAATGTGACAGGGCAACACGGCCGGTGACAACTCCATTCTGCAGTATCTTGGATGATGAACCTCCAACTGTATCTAAAAGTAGGATTTTGACACAAAAGAATAATTTAAGTTTTCAGAGTTGGTTTTTTTTTTGAGAGGAGAGAGAGAATGGGAGTGAGCACAGGCAGACAGGGTGGCAGGCAGAGGCAGAGAGGGAGAAGCAGGCTCGAGCAAGGAGCCAGATGTGGGACTCGATCCCAGGACGCTGGGATCATGACCTGAGCCGAAGGCAGCCGCCCAACCAACTGAGCCACCCAGGCGTCCCAAGTTTTCAGAGTTTTTATCTGGGTTACTTTCAGGGACTTTTAGTGCTTAAATCTGTCATCTAGAAAAGACAAACCCAACCCATTAAATGCCAGTATAAAGATTTCAGTAAGGGGAAATGAAGACCAATTGTACTGGTTTAGGAATAAAACAAAGTAGGTAAAACCACTCTTTCCATGACTATATGCTAACCTGGCAGTGCCTCTCACCACTTAAGTAATTTTCTCCCTTTTAATGACATTTATTTATTTATTTATTTAGCCACAGAAACAATCTATATCATCATTTTAAAGTTCAGGTAATACCAACAAGCAAAATGAAGAACATAAAAATCATACATAATTCCAAATTCCAGAAACAATCACTATTTATATTTTTGAACAGTCTTTTCTCTCCTATGAACATACACATAAATACAATTCATAATAACTGAGTCATGTTTTATATAATGTTTAGTATGAAACCTGCTCTTCTACATCTAACACTATATTATGAACATCTATGGTGGACTTGCCTTTCTCCAATATTCAGAAGTTGGATCTAAACATGGAAAGTACATGGACTGAATCCTCACTTTAAAAGTTTTTTATTTTATTTATTTGACAGAGAGAGCCAGAGAGCACAAGCAGGGGGAACAGCAGAGGGAGAGAAGAGGGCTCCCCACCAAGCAGGGAGCCCAAGGCGGGGCTTGATACCAGGATCCTAGGATCATAATCTGGGCCAAAGGCAGATGCCCTACCATCTGAGCCACTGAGGCGTCCCTGAATCCTCTTTTTTAATTTTATTGTTTCAGTGTTCCAAGATTCATTGTTTATGTACCACACCCAGTGCTCCATGTACTAGATTCCTCATTTTTAATAGGTATTGCCAAACCATCCTCCAAGAAGTTCTGTATAACATTCCCACCAATAATGTATGCACATTTCCTCTCACTAATATTGGCTGGTGATTTTAAATCTCTTTCATTTGGGGAGATGGAAAAAAGGTAATCTCGCTGGTGTTTTAAACTAGATTTGGTTATTTTTTTTTAAGATTTTATTTGACAGACACAGATCACAAGTAGGCAGAGAGGCAGGCAGAGAGAGGGGAGGAAAGAGGTTCCCTGCTGAGCAGAGAGCCTGATGCAGGGCTCGATCCCAGGACCCTGGGATCATGACCTGAGCCGAAGGCAGAGGCTTTCACCCACTGAGCCACCCAGGTGCCCCTAATCTAGATTTGTTTTTATTAGTTGTATTTTACTACCTTCTGAAACTACTATCCTTTCTTTGCTTAGTTTTAGTTTCTTCCATATACTGAACCGGCTTCATCTCCAGAAAAATTCCTACTTTTTTTTTCATCCTTTGACAGATCTAACTATAAGTATTCTACATCTATATTCCTAAGGGATATTGGTCTTTTTCTGTAATGTCTTTGTCAGGTATTTACAGCAGGTAATACTGGCCTCATAAAATGAATTCAGAAGTGTTACCTTCTCCATTCTCTGATGAAATTGGTATAAGATTATTGGAACTTCTTCCTCAAGACTTTGCTAGAAACTATCAGTAATAACTGCTTTTTATTTCTGGTATTTTTGTTCTATAATTGATGTTTCTTTCCTTAGTCCATCAGGGTAGAGCTTAATAATTTAGGTATTCTTTTTACAAAGAACCAACTTGTTGCTTTGGTAATTTTCTCTCTGGTTTTTATATTAATTTCTGTTATTTTCTTCTTTCTGCTTATCTTGGGTTTACTTCCTTTTTTAGTTTCTTAGGTCATTGATATTAAATCTTTCTTCTTTTTCAATATAAGAAAAAAAAAGCAAAGACATTTTTCCCTTCCTTCTTCTAATGTCCTCCATGCTATTTCTTATGTTCCATAAATAAGTGAAACCATATGATAATTGACTTTCTCTGCTTGACTTTTTTCACTTAGCAAATCTCCTCCAGTCCCCTCCATGTTGATGCAAAAGTTGGGTATTCATCCTTTCTGATGGCTGATTAATATTCCATTGTGTATATGGACCACATCTGTGGAAACTACCACTGGAATTTTGGTAGGGATTTTTTTGAAGTTATCAATGGATTTGCATAGTATGAACATTTTAATCAACATTAATTCTTTCAATATATTAACATGGGATAATTTCCATTTATTTGTATCTACTTAAATTTCTTTCATCAAGGCCTTATAGTGTTCAGTGTACAGATGTTTCATCTCTTTGGTTAAACCTATTTTTTTTTTTTTTAAAGATTTTTTATTTTTATTTATTTGTTAGAGAGAGAGAGAGAGTGAGCACAGGCAGACAGAGTGGCAGGCAGAGGCAGAGAGGGAGAAGCAGGCTCGAGCAAGGAGCCCGATGTGGGACTCGATCCCAGGATGCTGGGATCATGACCTGAGCCGAAGGCAGCCGCCCAACCGACTGAGCCACCCAGGCATCCCTAAACCTATTTCTAAGTGTTTTATTGTTTTTGATGTTACTGTGAATAGGACTGTCTTCTTTTTCAGACATTTCACTGTTAGTGTATAGAAATGCAACTGATTTCTGCATGCTGATTTTCTATATTTTGACTTTACTGAATTCATTCAATATTTCTAACCAGTTTTTTGATGGAATCATTGGGATTTTCTATATAAAATTATATCACCTGCCAACAAAGACAATTTTACTTCTTCCTTTCAAATTTGTATTTATTTTAAATTTCTTTATCTTGCCTGATTACTCTGGCTAGGACTTCTAGTATTTCGTTGGATAGGAATGGGAAATGTGGGCACCAGTATCTTGTTCCTGGGGGGAAAAAAAAAGCTTTCAACCTTTGACCATTGAGTATGATGTTAGTTGAAGGCTTTATTATATTAAGGTATGTTCCTTCTATACCCAGTTTGTTGAGGGTTTTTGTAATGAAAAATGTTGGATTTTGTCACATGCTTTTTCTGTATCTCTGCAGATGATCCTAAGAGTATTCTCCAGGAGATCTCAGACTGGAGCCAGGTGGAGCTAGAGCTAATTCACAGGCCGCTGCAGGGTCCACAGCCAGGACTGAGGTTTATATGTCTATTATCTAATGCCCGGATGGGCAGGATCTTCCCAGGTCCCTTGGTGTATGGTGCTAGGTCCCACAGCTCCCACAAAGGCACTTTTTATATGGATGGATGCTGAATTAGTGTTGGGGGAGAATGTACGAAAATGAAGGCCATCTTACTCCACCATGATGCCAGTGTCACTCCCTTATATTTAGTGATCTATTTTACCTCATTTGACACTGAAAAATGATATGGTCCATGTGACTCATCATTGCCTAGAGACTCTGATTAGTTTCTCCTGGCTCACACCACTGCCCTGTACCCTGGGCTTACTCCTTCCTACAACTTCTTATATTTGCCTTATGGCACACTAGATTGATTGATCTGGGGTTCTTAGGAGTGGGGCAAGCTACCTCTCTAGTACTCTTCTCTAAAGTGGCTGCTCTTTCCAAACTAAGAGCTCTATAAAAGCAGATATTACACGTAATGTTCCTCTATAGATTAAATTCCTAGGGGCGCCTGGCTGGCTCAGTCAGTACAACATGCAACTCTTGATCTCAGAGTTTTGAGTTCAAGCCCCACACTGGGTACAGAGATTACTTAAAAAAAAGCCCATGAAAGCCCCCCCGCCCCGTTTTTAAAGATTTATTTATTTCAGAGACAGAGCAAGTATGAGTTGGGGGGAGGGCAGAAGGAGAGAATCTTCAAGCAGACTCTCTGAGGAGCATGGAGCCCAATGCAGGGCTTGATCGCATGACCCATGAGATCATGCCCTGAGCTGAAACCAAGAGTTGGACAGTAAACTGAGCCACCCATGTGCCCCAAGGCCCTTCCTTCAGCATGACTTATATACTATATAGTCTTCCTGTTATATAATATATATATATATATATATATATATATATATATGGTCTTCTCCAGTATCTGGAGATGTGTGTGTGTGTGTGTGTGTGTGTGTATAAACATTAGTATACATTAGTATACAAATACATATATATAGACTATATATAGTCTTCCTGTTTTATATCTGGAGAAACACTATTCACTGATTCACTAATTCTTGAGGTGCCAACTTGTATCTTAGCTGTGTCAGAATAAAGGATCAAGATATCTTCCAAACAAAAGGAATTAACTCCTTCTGTTGGGTCTAGGCCCTAAGGCATTCCCCTGCTCACTAATGAAGTTAAGGATATTTTTCTATGTTTACTGGTCATTGTGAATTTTTCCTTTTTTCCTTATCTTTGCCCATTTTTTTTTTTAAAGATTTTATTTATTTATTTGATAGACAGAGATCACACAAGCAGGCAGAGAGGCAGGCAGAGAGGAGAGGGGAGAAGCAGGCTCCCTGCTGAGCAGAGAGCCCGATGTGGGACTCGATCCCAGGACGCTGGGATCATAACCCGAGCCGAAGGCAGTGGCTTAACCCACTGAGCCACCCAGGCGTCCCATCTTTGCCCATTTTTATTGGGTTGTTTTAGTTTTACTGGCTTATTAAAAATAACATATCGGAGTTGCTCTTTATTAAATATAATGTAATCCTATGCTGTCACTTGCTTAAACTTTATTTAATATCTTCATCAGTTACTAAGCTATTGTTTTTAGCCTTAAACACATCCCCCTACATTCTGCTCTGCAATGGTGGGACTGAAATTCTGCAAAACTACAGTTCTCCTTAGCCAGCTGGCTTCCTGACAAATCCCACCAATGGCACTAGAGAGAGACAAAAATACAGGAGAAAGGAGTTGCGCTTCCCTGTTTTGCTTGCTGCTCCTGTCAGTGTTGCTCTAGCACTGGTTTTTTACCATGAAGGCAGCACTCAGTTCCAGTTTCCAGGCTACTGTAGCACTTCCAGAATGAGACTTATTACACTTCTTGGAGGTACCAGCCAGGTAGTACTTTGTGATAGAGTATAATATCAAAGGTGTTTGTCTTTTCCATCCCTGGAAGCTGCTGAATATGGTATCTTACAGTGCAATAGGCAATTTGCAGATATATGAATAAATTAAGAACCTTGAGATGGGAGATTATCCTGAATAATCTTGGTGGGTGGGCCCAATGTAATCACAAGGGTCCTTAAAAGTGGTAGGAGGAGGCAGACAGGCTGGTGTCAGGGTGGTATAATGTATGACGGACACAGCCAGCCTTTGCTAGCTTTGGAGGATGAAGGAAGGAGTCATAAACCAATGTGGGCATCCTCTAAAAGCTGTAAAAAGCAAGGAAATGGATTCTTCCCAAGAACCTCCAGAAAGGAACATGGCCCTGCTGGTACTTTGATTTTTTTGCTTAGTGAGACTGATGTCAATCTGTGCCAGACTTCTAACCTATACAACAGTAAGAGCATAAATCTGTTTTAAGCCACTAAATTTGTGGTGATTTGTTACAATAGCAACAGAAAACTAATATATACTCTAACATCAGAGGTCGACATTCCAGCTCTTGTTGGGACCCTCTTCCAAGCTTCTAGGTACTCATAACTCCAAACTCTTCCCTTGTTTTCTCAGCCTCAGGGGTGACAGCTGTTTCCTATGGGTACAATTTCCATGATACATCAGGCTCTCCCCTCTGCTTTTTGAAACTTCCATACCTTTTTTTTTTAATATATTTTTTTAAGATTTCATTTATTTATTTGACAGGCAAAGATCACAAGTAGGCAGAGAGGCAAGCAGAGAGAGAGGAGGAAGCAGGCTCCCTGCCGAGCAGAGAGCCCGATGCGGGGCTCAATTCCAGGACCCTGAGATCATGACCTGAGCTGAAGGCAGAGGATTAACCCACTGAGTCACCCAGGTGCCCCTGAAACTTCCATACCTTTTTAAAGAACCACATTACAATAAGCTCTTCCTGTTAAATTAATCAGCATGGCTGCTGTTTTCCTGACTGATTCAGGATCTTCTACAAAGCCTTGCTACTTTTATTATAGTCACATCCCTTAGCATTTTCCGCTTTTAGGTTTTATGATTTACATAAAAATTCCTCTATTCCAAGATTTTTAAATTTCAACTTTTCCCAATTATATATATGGGTAGCTTTATATTTTATATAGTTTTGTATATAAACTATATTTTGCAGTGAAATTGTATATATAAAAGTGTATATTTTGTAGTAAAATAGCTTTATATTTTATATAGTTTTGTATTTTAAATTTAGTTTTTAGTTTTTTTTTAAAGATTTTATTTGCTAGAGAGAGAGTGAGAGCCCAAGAGCAGGGGGAGGGAGAAGGAAACTCCCTGTTGAGCAGGTATCTGATGCAGGGCTCAGCCCCAGGATGCTGGAATCATGACCTCTGCCAAATGTAGTCGCTTAACCAAATGAGCCACCCAGGCACCCCTAAATTTAGTTTTTAATCCATCTAGGATATATCTTTGTACTTAAATAGAAAGTCAGCATTTAATGTGATCATTTTCCCCAAATGACTAGCTGATTTTCCAACATCATCTAGTCCACACTTTGCCCACTGATGTGAAAGTTATCCTAGTCGTTCACTGAATTACCATATATAGTTCTGTTTTTGACTCTCTTTTCTGTTCCACTGATTTGTTTATTCTTGACCTATAATATGGCGTTTTAATTTCTATAGCCTTATACAATGTCTTAATGTCTAAAAAGGTAGGTCTTCCCACACCTCCATTATCCTTTCTCAGAATTTCCTTATGTGTTTATTCTTCCACATGAACTTAATTATTTTATTTTTTAAGTAGGCTCCCCACCCAACATGAAGCCCAGCATAGGACTCTTGAACTCATGACCCCGAGATCAACAGTCACATGCTTAACCAACAGAGCCACCCAAGCACCCCTCCTTCAGATGAACTTCAAAACTTACTTGCCTTCAGTGTATAATTTAAGGAAGAAGAAATAGCTTTACAATATAAAATTTTACTATCCAGGAGTGCCTGGCTGGCTCAGTTGGTATAGCATGGGCCTCTTGACCTCAGGGGTTGTGAGTTCAAGCCCCATGCTGGGTAGAGACATTACTTTAAAAAAAAAAAAAAAAAAAAAAAAGTCTGTTTGGGGCACCTGGCTGCCTCACTTGGTAGAGCATGCGACTCGTGACCACAGGGTTCTAAATTCAAGTACCACGTTGTATGCAGAGATTACTTAGAAATACAATCTTTAAAAAAAGGGGGGGGGGTGCCTGGGTGGTTCGGTTGGTTAATCATCTGCCTTCGGCTCAGGTCATGATCTCAGAGTCCTGGGATCCAGCCCTGCATCAGGTTCCCTGTTCAATGGGGCGCCTGCTTTTCCCTCTCCCTCTGCAGCTCCCCTTCCTTGTACACGCTCTGTCAAATCAATCAATCAATTTTTAAAAAAATAAAAACAAATGGGGCGCCTGGGTGGCTCAGTGGGTTAAAGCCTCTGCCTTCGGCTCAGGTCATGATCTCAGGGTCCTGGGATCGAGCCCCGCATCGGGCTCCCTGCTTGGCAGGGAGCCTGCTTCTCTCTCTCCCTCTGCCTGCTGCTCTGCTTGCTTGTGCTCTCTCTCTGTTAAATAAATAAATAAAATCTTTAAAAAACAAAACTTAATTATCTTTTATTTTAAAATGTATTCCTAGAGTGCCTGGGTGGCTCAATTGGTTAAGCGGTTAAGGGTCTGCCTTCAGCTCAGGTCCTAAGACAGATCATCCACATCAACCATCCCCTGCATCATGGGGCTCCCTGCCAGCTTCTCCCTCTGCCACTCCCCCTGGTCATGCTATCTCTCTCTCTGGCTCTCTCTCTCTCAAATAAATAAAAAATAAAATCTTAAAAAAAAAACATATTGCTAAATATTTTAGTTTTTAGTGCTAGAGTGAATGGTATTTTCCTCATATTTGTAACTGGTTGCTGCTAATACATAGGAAATCTATATCTTATTTCTAGCTCGTTGCTAAATCTTACTAGTTCTAAAGGTTGTTTTTACTATTTACTTAGACTCCCATTTAAATCACTGTCACCTGCAAATATTATGTAGACCTCATATCTTTTTCTCACCTCTAGATCCTAAAATCTAAAACAATGTTAGGGGAGGCTGGGTGTCTCAACCAGTTATAACAGCTGGTTTTTTTTTTTTTTAAGATTTTGTTTATTTGAGAGAGGAAAGACATAGAGAGCACACTCACATGGGTGAAGGGAGGGGCAGAAGGAGACACAGCCTCCCTGCTGAGCAGGAAGCCCCAGGTGGGGGTTCAATTCCAGGACCCTGAGATCATAACCGGATTCAAAGGCAGACCCTTAACTGACTGAGTGGCCAGGTGCCCCTAACTTTTGTTTAAAGATATATTTATTTATTAGAGAGAAGGGCGGGACAGAGGTAGAGGGAGAGAGAAACCCAAGTAGACTCTGTATGGAGCACAGAGATGGACTGGGGCTTGATCTCATGACCCTGAGATCATGACCTGAGCTGAAACAAAGATGCTTAATTGACTCTTAATTGACTGCACCACACAGGTGCTCTGTGGCCTTTTTTTTTTTT